>WOVY01000061.1:0-68294 GCA_013436015.1 Rhipicephalus annulatus | reverse complement strand
TTCATCGTTTGTGGGGACATCCCTTGGGTCTCTTCTGTGCCTCGGAGGTGACTGTTTAGACCACGTCTTCCAGGCCTAATAAAGGCGTGGAAAGCACTACGACACAAGTGGTGGAAGTTGCTGCCGATTCCCCGTCCCGGCTTACCGGCTTTACGACCTGGAGCTTTGCTCAGGTCGCCGTTTTGGGTCCCTGTTTTACCAGCATGTCGAAGTACGAATCCTCAGACGAATCTCCTTTACCTCTTCGGCTACGACTGCCGCAGTACTCACTTTTCGATCGTCAGCAGAGCACCTCGCGAGCGCCCTCTGTTTGCCTAACTCCGCAATAAGGACGTGCACGACTTGCTACACCAATATGACATAGTGAGTGCAGCGAACCGTTGGGAAGATTCGCACATGCTCTGGCCACGTCTCCTTCTATCTTACCGCCTAGCGAAGACTTCGTTTTTTATCACCAGATCAACTTTCTCAACTGGAACGTCTTCAGAGAGCATCTCCTACAAGTCTTCGCTTCTTCGGCAGTATGAGCCAGCCTGGAGAAGAGAACGGTTCATGGTAGACAACACAATTAGGCGAGTCTTATACCTCATATATCGAGGATGTTTTCTCTGTGTGTCGACGCGTCACCGCATCCGTGACCGAGACAAACTGGGCCATCTGCTCCAAGCACAGGTGCGTGCCCTCAATGCTTTGGTCACAAAGGACCCAATACTGTTGCTGACATTGTAGCCATGTGCCAGTACCTGGCGAGCTCTAATCTACACGGCTGCAGCCGGACAACTCTCCTGCAGCCACCCCTGACAACCCCAATGCCCACCCCTCGTTACGAGCCATGACCCATGCAATGATACGAGAGGAGCTGCAGTCACTTGATTTTCGAGCACGTCAGTTTTCTTTGTGATATCCCTACTACAAATTTACGTGACGTCGTTACGGGGGAGTTGACGGCTATGACTGGTAATGCTTACACAGACCCTTACGTCTCTAATGCCCCACTAACTTACGCGCAAGTCACCACAGTCACTCCAGCCGTAGTTTCAATCGATGCCACTGATGACGACGTCTGCCCACTGGCGTCGCTGGCACCCAGAGTGGAATACCGCCGTGCAACTTAAAACTGGTTACTCGCCATTCTACCATGTCTACGGCCGATCGATATCTTCTCTAATGGACGCCTCGTTCTGGACCGACCCTGTTACCCTGTCTGCATCATCCTGTGAACAATATGTGTCCCACCTCCAACGCTGTCGCCAGCTCGCAAGGCTCAACACTGAGGCAAGACAAGACAGTAAGAATCTGCATGATGCATCGAACGTGGCTGTGTTCTTCCGCCCCGGCGAGAAGGTGCTACTCCCCGACGTTAGTTCACACCCCTGGCTTGTGCGACAAATTTCCGTTTCTGTTCCTCGGCCCATACACCGCCTCAGAGCAGACCTATCCCCGTAATTATTGCGTTGAACACGTGAGTGCTCCAACTGAGCGGCGCTATTGCGGTACTGAGATAGTTCATGTCTCGCGTATGAAGCCTTTTGCAAAGAGTTCTCCAACGGTTAAGCTACGGCCAGGATAGTCGTCGATCTGTTGGTTTGTGTTGGTCTAGAACTCTATATCGCAAACCAACGGATCGACAACAATACCTCTATTACCAAAGCGAACACCCGCGCCACTGTAAAAACAGTATTTCATACAGTCAGGCTCATCGGTTTAAGCGCGTCTGCTCAAAAGACGCTGATTTTGACACGAGCTCACACAGGTAAAACTTATGCTCGATTAGCAAGACACCCCCCCCACATGTAATTGATGACGACGTTCAGAGAGCTAGAAAACTGAAGCGTGATAACTTACTTATGAAGTGATCACCACAAGAAGACCCGCCACGAACAACCTCTGCTCAACTTACAGCACGAACTTCCTTAATTAAACAAAATCTCTAAACTATTCTTGAACAAAGTAAAGTCAGAAACGCGCATTCCCATCCGCTCCTGGCGTCGTTTACCGACGACAACGCAACCTCAAAGACACACGTGTTCACTCTCAATCAATACTTCACCCTCAATAATTCATGCCGACCTTGCTCAACGTCATGATATCTTGTATGTAAAGCGATGCGAGAAACACAAAAAGCAACCAGCACACAATCCAAGAGTTCGGTTAACATACGAGGAAACCTAATATGCGATTGCTCTAATGTGGTATACCTACTCGAATGCAACGTGTGCAGTATGCAGTACATTTGACAAACAGAAACACCATTTAACATTCATTTCGAATATCACAGACACCATGCGAAATCAGCCCCAAGTCTACCTCTATCAGAACATCTCAATATTCCGGAACATGCATTCGACAAGCTGTCAGTAACATTCTTCGAACGGAATTTAGGGCACACCGAGAACTTGAACAATAAATCTAATACCTCATTCATCAACGTAACACCCTCTAAAGAGAAATAAATGAGAATCTGTGTACACTTGCAGCAATTAAAGCTTTATAAAACACTAATGGCAATAATGTCAATAATTGAGTTGACGGCACTGCAGCTGCGACGGTCACTGGACAACTCAAAATATTTCCAAGTGTAACTACTCTTCCTAAGTACAGCTGTCGTCTATTTCTGTTTCTACCTTACTAACCAATCAATTCTTCCAAGCATGAAATGTCCAAAAGCAACCCTGTGCACAATCAGGAGGTCCCTGCTGCGTAATCCAGAAGCGGGCCACAATTGACATTGCACCCGCTTGCCAGCCTCTGCGGCAATACGCGGCGCCCCTCTTTCAAGGACGAGACGTTCACGTGACAGTGAGTAGTTAAAGGCTTAAACTTCTTAAAAGCTGATTTTCTCTACACCCGAACCACTGCAGCCATGCGGCGCCGTCTGGTCGGGAACAATACGTTAGTGGAAGGAAGGATAAGCAGACCGCGGACATCCTAAAAGTGATTGTCGGAAGAGAAGGGAAGGAGAAGAAAAAGGGAAACAGAAAAGAAGGGAGAAACAGAAAAGGGAAATGAAAGAAAAAATAGTGGAATGGGGGTGACCAGGAGGAGGGGGGGGTGTATACTTCATGTTCTCAGTGTTTTTTTCTTTTGCATACTCTGTCTCTCTAAAACTGTATAAAGCTGAGCACCAACAAATTCTACCCTCATTCCTGATGAAGTCCAGACTGTCGCTGAAACGCTGAAACGTCGAAAGAAATAAACTACGTTGTGAGTTCTCACCGAGGATCTACTTGACTATATATATATATATATATATATATATATATATATATATATATATATATCTATATATATATATATTATATATATAATATATATGTAAGTGTGTGTGTGTGTGTGTGTGAGTATGTGTTGAAGCACAGAAACGACATAAAAACATCTGGAACAGTAACGCAAGAGCATAATACAGAGATTCAAAATTATTGAACACGGGGTGGTGCTATAGAACCGATGTTTCGACAAGCGGGCTTGCGTTTTTGCAGGCTAAAACCTTGAATTCTTGTAGCTTTGAATAAGACAAGTTCACTTACCTTCACGTAGGCTCCATTGACACCTTGTGTTCTATAATAGCTAATCTTTGCAGGATTTCATCGTGCACTGAACTTCCGGTGGCTGCATTTTTGATAGAGGCGAAAATACTGTAGTCTATTGTGCTCATATTTGGGTGCAGGTTAAACAACCCTTGGTGATAGAAATTTCCAAAGCTCTTGACTATGGCATCTCTAAAAAATATATGGTAGTTTTGGTGCGTTAAACCTGGCATATCAATCAATCATTGCCTTAACTTCGGCCTATTTTGCAAGAGCCAATAGGTAAATACTCTGTATTATCTGAGCTAAGTTCGATTAAACCTGATCATAATAAATAGAAGGTAAACCTTAACACGATGAACTTCAGCTTAAGGTAAACCTCGTTCTGAAGGTTAATCGATCACTATATCTCAGGCGTTTGGTGTGCGACTAAACTTTTGAATAGTATCTATATTCGTCGTCTCGAAGGTTGGAGCACCCTTGTCGCCTTTTCTGGCAGACGTCGCATTCGCCGTTTACTTTGAATGGTCTCGTTATTTTTCCGATAAGGCTCCTTTCGCCCTGCCAACACGTCACTGAAAAGTGACAGGCGCTGTATCGAAAGGCTTCCGATGGGAACCGATGAGCTGCAGTGCAGCGTGCTATGCGTGAGGCCTGTGATTTGTACCAGAGGCGCTGCACTCACCGTACGTCACACGGAAAAGCAGTCGTGGTGACGTTTAGGAGAAATAACTTACGCCAGTGACCGTGCTGACATCTGTGGCAGCGCAAAAGCTATAAATCTCTTCACGAAAGTGGCATTTCGTGGACCTGCTGGCACGAACGTGAGACAGCGACTGTCGTTGTGTGCAAAAATGGGTATCGTGTGATTCTGCGATCTTGTTCTCGCTACATTTGCTGTGCGAAAAGTTGGACCTTAATCCAACATTAAATCCGGTAAACTCAACCAGGCTACAGCACTTAATGACCAGACTTTGACAGAGCGACTTACCATTATTTTACTTTTCGTTGCCACCTCCACGTCTTATTCGGCTTGACTCGCTTTGCAGATAACGAGCTGTTCAATGAACGAGAAGAGAGCGTTTTCACGGCCATTTTTAGACTGATTCGTGGGACACTATTGACGCTTCCACTGCAATTGGCCCAACCGATTCCTTGTGAATTCAACGAGCGTTCTTTTAGAATGTTAGAAAGCTTTGTAGTTCGTACGAGTTCTTCACAGGAAGCCTATAGTTGAGTCTTGAGTCGCAAAGAAATAACTAATGTTGAACCTGTAGCCTCAAAATTAGTTATTTTTTGCAATTCGGATATGAACTTGCGAAATTGAAAAAAAAACGGTGTTGCCCTGGCGACTTTCACGCTCATGTTGCTTTCGTTACTGGCCAACTTGGTGAATTGCTTCGGTTTTAGTTTTATTCCTTAACATTGTTGTTATTCACCCTCTTACACACTCTCAAAAAATTAATACAATAGGCTGGATTAGTGGCCCAGCTCTATCTCCTTGTTATAAAGCTCAGGATGTTTAATTAATGTCAAAATGACGTTATTGCTGTAGCACTACCCTGCACTTAACACTTTTGGTACATTACCGAAGGCATTTCAACTGCCTCACGGTTATTCATGCACGCAAATTAACTCTTATTCATGTAGATTCGCGGTATGTTTTCCAACACAGTGAAATCAAGAGCATAGAAGGAAATACTATAAAAGTGAGTTCAGGGCTGCGAATTACGAGGCTTTCCTACCACATACAGATGATACAAATGTATGGCAATTGAAAAAAAATGAACATCTGTATAGTGTGCATAGTCTATAGCTTTCTAATGTATGCCAACAGCCCGTGCTGAAACCATCATATACATAAATATTGACAACATCGGTGTCGCCATGAGCTTGAAAAATGAGCTTTTTTTACGTGAAGCATCCCATTTTTTTAGAGCCACCCGACTGAGGTCATCATACAAATGCTCTTCGCATTAACGGCTTCGTGTCGCAAATGCATAGTACCATCGGTCGCGGCTATAGAACTGATTCATATTTCAAGCGTGAAGTATATAACAGCGTACAAAATAATTGTGGAGGTTTAGAAGCGTTTCCTAGCTAAAAAATACAACTAAATTCTCTTCTAATGTCCTAGTGCGTAAGGTATGTGAGAAACAGGGAAGAGAAGGAACAAAGGGGTGCACACCTTGTGTTCATCGTCAGATTGTTTGAAAATATATAAGGTACTCTGGATAGTGTCAGCTCGTTGGCGCAAAACTTTTGTGGGAACTCCAGCTATGAGATCGTTTACCTACCAATGAAATGATGGTATACAGTATGTGCAATAACCTCTAGCTGCCGTCGTACCGCAGTGGCTAAGCTCTTGCGGAGCTAAGGTAAAGAACGCAGCTTTGATTTCTCGTCACGGCGGCTGCATTTGAATAGAAACGACGCGCAAAAACGCCCGTGCCCTTATATATCGGTGCATGATAATGAAGGTGGACAAAAGTATTCCGTAGTCTCCATCGACCTCGTCCCTAAACATGTTGTAGTGGTTTTAGTACGTAAATGCTCAAGATAATAATCTTGAGCTGGTTTAGGCTGGCAATCATTGCTATTTAATTACATGTGGCAACATGTGAAGGTTACAAACTTGTGCAAACTGGCAGAATCATTACGATTTTGTTCAATGATTTGCACAATTATCAAAGCGCAGTCCTTAAGCGCTTTATATAGGATGTGGCGTAGGGTACAAACACTCACGTCATCTTAGTGAGGAAGAACTTAGAAAAAAAACACAGTGCGAGTCCAAATAAAACGCGAGGATTGTACGTGGCAGTCCAGTATTCTATCAAAAGCTATGCCAGTGCTCGAAACACTGCATTGGAAAGAGACCTTATAAAGTCGTCATATGTCGCAATGAGTACTGTTAGCAAGTGCAATATTGCGTTGTGGAATCGTACCAGGCGACGCATCATGTGAGTTGTGCAAATAGTCGGTGGCTCAAAGCTGCCAGCCCGTATTCTAAGGGCAGACTATTTTTATCCTAATCATTAACCTCATCAGCAAAGTGTGTAGCCACTCACGCGAACTTTTCAAGCTTCTATTATGACGACGATGATAATAATATATTAACCACACTGGATTACTTTCACTTTCAAGTCATTTTAGGCGAATGTATTCATTTACGGATCATACGTTTAACAAAAGATGAGGCAGCTTGAAGCCAAAAGAGCGAACTCTATCGAAAAGGCACGCTCATTACGCAAAGTCGTCATGTTACTTTCACAAAACTCTCACCGGGTGGCTTCTTTACGTTGTCCATTCCAATATTTTTAGGGCAATCTTAAAATCTGTGGTGGAAAAGCACCTACCTGCATCTAGGAATTTATAATTCTTCGAAGAGATGAACTAAGTGCAATATCATATTTTACAAGGAAGCTTTGTCTAGGACTACCTAACCTTGCCTTGGTATGACGGTGCTGTGACGGTCCTCTTCTGTTTCTCATTTACACCAATGACCTGGCAGACTATTATCACCTCACACACAATCCTTGCTTTACGCACGGCGACATCACCATATTTACTGCTCACGACTCATTCCTGCCCTAACCTCCCAGCTCTTTAGATCGGCATTGATTTGTGCCTTAACAACAAGCTTCTTATTAATCCTTCTAAGACAGTTTGTCATTTCAGTTCTAGGTCGAAAAAAGCGACATAACGCCCTCCCGGTGTATCTTAATAACTATGAAATATTTTCCACCTGACAAATGCACACTTCTCGGTGTAGAACGTGAGTGTTTTCGAACTTTAATCATCATATTGGTTTAATAAAAAGGAAAACCCGCCCGTGCCATTGGTGTCCACTCAGAGCCCGCCCATTTTTTTTACGCTGCCCTACACTATACGCTCTCTATTATGCCTTCCTTCATAGTCATTTCAACTACTGTATTGCATCTTGGGGACTTACGTGTAGACGTACGTAAGCCTATTAGTGCATATTCAGAAACAGGCTCTGCGCATAATACGCACTGTGATTAGCATGATCATTCAGCTCCACTATTTTCTTCACCAAATAGTCTTCCTATTGCAAATATGATCGTCTTTAAACTTAGATTTAATTGCCTACCGCCTGGTACATAACCCGAATCTTTTGTATATTGTGGGTAATAAGATTACAACTTCGTCTAGTCCAAACAATATCTTACCGGCGCGCACAAATTACGGACTGAAAACAGTGAGCTTCTTCACCATCAAGGTATGAAACACTCTGCCTTTGAAGACTAAAACTTCTTTCTGAATAAATGCCTTTAAAAATTCATTCGCCTTTACCTGAATCCTTATTTCAACTTCTGACTTACCTGTAGGTTACTGTCGTTGCCTTTTTTGTCATATATTATCATGTCTTCTTTATCCATTTCCATTACTTTTCTTTCTCTTCCGAAATATTATTAGTGTATATTCCTAGCGATTGCTTCGTTTGCATTTTATTACCTTCACTTTTTGAATTCATTTTTTCTGAGAATTTTAATGTCAAATATTCTCCATGTTGTTGCATACCATATAGCCTCTTTTATTATTTGGTAAGCATATTCGCGCTTCTTTTGCGCGATGCTGCTCCTGTTTTATTTCGTTTAGATAGTTTATAAGAATAGGTCCAACTGCAGTGCTCAAAACTAAGGGACCTCTTTCAGTATACCTCTCCTTATATGTAACCTCTCACCCAAATAGACTCAGTAAACTGAAACTGAAACTGAATCGAAATGAATCGGTGGGCACAGCACAGCCATTCGATGTGTAAAGTGCCTACAGCTCACACTTAGGTAGCTCACGCGACTTCACCTGTTCATTCGAGAAAATTTTCATCGCAACAATGTGCCTCTCTCCCCCTTCCCTGTAAAAAAAAAGATCAGTAAGAGATGATGCGAGCTACCTAGATATCAACCGAAGCCACTGGTTTAGCAGCACGAACCAGAAATGAACACTTACACATGTGATTTGTGATAGAATACCTGTGAGCCCCTGATAAAATTTTGTACTTATCTATTTGCCTTATACGCATCATATTTTTCAGCCCTTCATGTAATGTCCCGCCTCTTGCAACCTTTGAGGTACTGCAAAATGAAAAAAAAAATCAAGCAATGAAAGAATCCAAAAGTTTGCGATGCACGCGTCACCTGCATGGCATGAAATGGCCACTGTTCACATATGTGCACGATGGTGACAGCCTGCTTATTGGCGTTCTGCCTTTTCAAATATTTACAGTAATGTGCCCAGCCACTCTGTAAATGGTGCGTGGAAACCGAAGGTACTCAGTGTAGACGCCATCATGACAGTCGTTTTATGACTGAGGGGGGCAACTTTCCCCGTGTGACACCCTCATTTTGCGTGTTTGTAAAAGGTGTGACGGCTTGAGCAGAAAAAATACTAAAGCAAAAAATAAATAAGCAACAACACAAAAAGTAAAAAAAAAGCGGGTCGATCTACATTTAAAGGGGCTAATACTGAAGGACTGCGACAAAAGTAATGGAGCTACTATAATAATTTACGCCTATGTAACAATTCACGGTTTAGCACTAGAGGCGACAACATATTGCAACTCAGTATACACTGTATATATTCGCCCCCATTGAGTCGATCGCACAAAAGCAGGGTGAACTTAACAGTGTTTCAAGGCAGCCTAAGCACAACCCGGCAATGTTAAACATAAGGGACGTTGCACCAGGTTATGCAGCTCGTGCTGAAAGCAAAGAATGAAAATAAATTCTGGCTTGATATGAGCTGAGAACTGACGCGCAAGGATGACTCCAAGAGCCAAGAGAAGCGAAAAAAGAGAAAGGGCAAGAACAATATCCGGAGAAGTCCACCGATGACAAATGCCGCGAGCTGCCGCAAGCGGCACGCTGAAGCCGCAACACCTTTTTAACATTTCAACGATTACTTATTTCTGCAATTAGAATTTATGCGCATTACTTACTTCGCAATATAGAGGGCTTTTACTCATTCTCAGTCTTTAACTGATCGTATTTATGGGGATTGGCTACTCTTACCTTTATTCAGCATTACATCGCTGTTCAAGTGAATTCCGAAACGCGCGCCAAGGTCAAGTATGACGTACACAAATTAGCGACGGACAGGTCGGTCTCCCTCCAAATACATTATGCCTCTGCACATCTCTCCCGCGAACGTCGGCGTGCAGTTGAGGTCAAGAAATGGGTGCAGAATGAACCTCACAATATTTATTCTTACTGCTAGCAGTTGCTCTTTAGAAAATGGCGATTCTTATAGCTGGTACATTATCTCCACAGCAGTACACTGGTTGTCTTAGTCGTGGTTCACTGTTACAGAATTCATGCTGGAAAATGAGAACTGTACTTAATATTCAAAAGAGTGAGCAAATATCGGTGACTTACGCTCTCCTGCTGACTTCGATTGATTGATTGATATGTGGGGTTTAATGTTCAAAAACCATCATGTGACTATTAGAGACGCCTTTGTGGAGGGCTCCGGAAATTTCGACCACATGGGGTTCTTTAACGTGCACCCAAGTCCGAGCAACGGGCCTACAACAATTCCGCCTTCATCGGAAATGCAGCCGCCCGCAGCCGGGATTTGAACCCGCGACCTGCGGGTCAGCAGCCGAGTACCTTAGCCACTAGACCACCGCGGCGGGGCTCTTCTGCTGACTGCTGCACCTGACTTCTGACTTTGTACTTGATGTTCATTTATAAATTACGCAACCACTAATCAAAGATTGACCAATAAATTTCAATTTTGATATTTTTCTGTCTCGTGCCTCCGGCTTGTTTCTTTTTTGCCATGCTTAAAATCATCAGTTCAACTTGTTTGGTAGAACATGAGCATCAACATACATAGGCCAGTGTTTCAGAAAGCTGTCACGCAATGCACTAGCACTCTTTACTTAGTGCATGACACAGTGTCATACCTCGACAACTGATGAAAGTTGTTTGTACTTTTTTATTGAAGTCAAAGAGTAACAATGGGACGGTACATGCCAGTGTACGCCCAAATGCAGAGAGATGTATATCTTGAATAAACTGTGCCATATAGCACTGGAAAATGTTTTCGTCTCAGACCACCTTGTAGAAAAACCACCATCACAAGACAGCGGGACGAAACGGCGACGCACAAATGGCACGGCATGCAGGCGACAGCAGGGGGGGGGGAGGGGCGGGTTCCTTCTCTTTTTTCCGCACTCACGCTTGTGGCTGAACGGTTCTGCGTAAGTTGATGCCGGCTCCTGGGCGCCAGGCTGGCGCGACGGAGACGGCGGCTCTCCCTCCCTTTTTTTCTTTTTTTTCCTTCTTGTGCCTGCTCTTACCGGCTGTAATGCGTGACTTCTGTGCCGCGCGGATGTTACGGGTATTTTTTATTGCTGGGCTCGTCTATAGACAGGATTTTAGTCAGTACGCAGGAGCGCGGCGCCTGGCGCCTATGTGCCGTTCGTTATCCGGCACTTGACTTAGAGTTTCCTACGGCAGGTTATTGCACCAGTTGAGTTTATTTCTTTGCCCAAGCTCGTTTTTCTTGAGGGGGAGGGGGTGTAACAACTCTAGCATAATCGAGTTATTCAGTTGGCCAAAAATCACTGTTCTAAAGTTTTGTCCGCGGAAGCCGTTCGCAAGAGTCTATCTATATGTAGCTTCTCTGTATACTGCCACAAAAATCTTGCAGCGGCCCAGTGGTTCGGGTCTCTAGGACAACGCCGGACATGATCGACCATCTCAACTTCTGTCTTTAATCGGGGCACCTGCTCATGCGATCCTCGTTGGCAGTGAAACGGCCCACGTAAGTGCTCGAGCTTCACTACACAAGCGTTGGCTGGACTAAGAAACTGTCAAGACGCCAATAATTTACTTTCAGTTTTTCACCTCCAAAGACTTGGGGGTATTACCGCAAAAGTCGCTGAAGCCTGCCACCTTTAGTGCGCCGGCCATTACGCCGACACGGATTGCTATAAGACATGAACTACCATCTCGGACTTTCTTTCTGCTCTGCCTTACATCACAATATTCACACTGGAATGTAGCCTTCCTCAGACAGCATATTTTTTACTGCTAGCAGAGCGGACCTAAACCATATATGTGGCAAAGGACCACTCAGCTACTTCCTAATTATAACAGCGTTTTGAGTACCGTATTTACTCGAAAGCATTACAACTAGAAATATAGGTGGATGCTAAGATATTGCATAAGCTTGTTCGAATGCTCAAAATGTTTCGATTATTCGAACGAATATTACAATATTCAAATCACTTCAATTTGAATTGAAATATTGTAAATTTCGAAGAATTTGAAAGGAACAAATTGATGTATATTAACCTTCATGTACCATCCTGTAAAGATGGGTTTACTGCAGTTATTTGGTGCTAGCAATAGTGGAGGCACTTCATCAAATTATATTAATTCGCATGTACCCCTGGTAAAGAACTTTCACGGCAGTAGAGAATGATAAGCCGAGAAACACCTAATCAAGACAAATCCGCCCTGACAAGAAGGCCTTTTTCACTGGTAAGTAAACATATCACTCTTAGATTGATTCATCATTTATTAAGTTTAAAACTACTTTACTGGCTTGTATGCTCAAAGTATTGTAAAGTTTTAGGCGTAAGTATTATACAGGTTAAGATTTCCGTTCTAACCAATAGTCAAAGCCTGCTACTATGTAAATTATTCCCACTTCAATGGACCAAAAAAGAATTGCACTTTACGTTTCCGAAATTTTGATGCAGGGGATGTTTTACCGACAGAAATAAAAATAGGTGTCTTTCAAGTATACATTGTGTTTTAGCAAGTGGGAAACCTCCAAAAAATTTCCTGCTACGAGCCGGCCTCAAGCTCAACAGTGCGACGCCAGCTAAGCTGTTTTCGTTGTTGTCGCTGTTGCGGGGATACTGCACTAGGCAGTTTACTTTCTCATTTATTTTATTTTGCGATAAAAGTTGGTTGGCCACATTCTTGGAGTGCACATACCATTAAACAAAGGGGAACGGAACGCAAAGTAGCTGCGCGCTATAAACAAACGAAATGAAAACTTCTAGAAATAGGCAATGGCGACCTGGGCCACGAACATTAAACGTACGTCTAATACGCGGATTCACTGTACCATGATTAAAAAAAAAGAAAGCTCGTGCATATTGCGCTGTAAGTCCCACAAAGCTTGGCACAGAGAAAGATAGGCTCGTGGCAGCTCGAACGATCAGAAGCCCACTTTGCGAAAGAGAGTTACTATTTTTGTGGCCCACAGACACGAGTCATCCTAGTGTTAAGGGCGTGTTGCTCCCGATGGCCAGCACAATGTAAGAAGCGAAAAGTAGCACAATATTTGCAGCTGGACGTATAAATCGAAATGATCGATCCCAGCTAGGCTATTACAGAATGATGATGCCCTTGCTTGCTCGCATTCTATGCTTTTTCAAAAATGCCCCTCTGCTGGAAGACACGCTGTGTGACTCCTTGCAGGAATAGCATTTTTTAGCCTTTCTGGCATTCCGGTGTCACAAAGGTGCAGCGTAATGCCGGATAGCGTATAGGCCATAGCTTCCACCAAGTGAAGTGAAAGCAGAAATGTAGAATAAAAAAAAAACAACTAAAAACACGTCCTCTTTGCCTCCAAGATCCCAGATGCGTCCATGGCCTATGGCTAGGCCTAAATAATCGATTATTTAGGTAGATCTCTCAAAAACGGTGCCGAATCGACACGTATGCTTTGCTTTCAAAAACTTAGACACAAATTTAAAAGAAAATAAAAACATAGGTTCAGCGCTAACGAGCTACAGAGCACATGGCTGCCACTTGATAGAGATTGACGGCCACGACTTTTCGCGGTAGCTCCCAGTTTTTCAGGTGCGTGCAGGCACAATTAATACCTGGTATCCCAGTATGCGCTAAGCATTTTGCGCATGGCACAATACCAGACTGACAAAGCTACGTAAGACGTAGGGTGATTAACGGGCAGGATACTCTAATTGCGCAAGATCAGATGGTATGTGTATGATCACAGAAGTATGATATCGGGCTTGTGTTCTGTCATTACTTCATATTCATGTGTAGGTTTCATACTTAGTTCTTGAACATGAAGTTCATAATTATTCAAAGCTGCATGAAATAAAAACCAAATAATGCAAAGGTAAAATCTGCCACGCGATAAATTGGATAACGCTATCGCATCCACTACCCGAGTACGCAATGATATTGTCATAATATTATCTCGCGTTTTATGTCCCAAAACCACACTGTAATTATGAGAGACAATACTCGAGTGCGCAAAATGTGACCTCAGCTCAAATGCATTACAGGCAAGTTTGTTACTTTGAGATAGAAGACCCTTCACTAGAAAAGAAAAAGAATAAGAACATTACACCACCTCCCGCTAAAGAACTATGCGTAGATTCATAGAAGCGGGCGCTAACGCTTACACTGGCGGCAGCGTTCACGCAGGAGCTCATCGCAGCGCTGCACAGGAAAAAATCATGGGAGACACAAAGCAACACAAGCATGCAGTATGGACCAGTGTTTTTTACTGGAACATGTCAATCGCTTCTAATGGACAATGAAAGACAAAAGGCTCTGATTGGACACACAGAGCCATCGTCCGCATTTAGTTAACGCGCACGCTGTGAATTTTTATTGTTCTACAGCGCTCAGGAGAATCCTCCCACCGGCATTACCTTGGAGGTCAAAATCCAGTGTCTATATATACGAGGTGGCCACTAAACAGTTGTGAAGCGCCAGCAGTCGTTTTTTTTTGTGAATGAAGAAACTTGCTAGCAGTCGCTGCCTGCGTCGGCGTCGGGAGGCAATGGAGGGGAGAACGTAGGAAGGAGAGAAAGGACGCGCATGTGCAATGGGTGTGTAGACGACGTTGGTTCACTCCAACAATGGTGGCTATCGTACTCTAACGTTGGGAAGGATGCCTAGAAAGAGGGAGGGAAAAGCGAGTGCAGGCTACGCTGCCTGTGTTGGCGCTCCGAGGCAAGAGGGCAGGTACAGGAGAGGAGAGACAACAATGGGACGCCCATGCGCAAGGGATGTATACGCTGCTGGAAGGAACGCCTAGAGAGAGAGGGAGGGTAGCGAGCGTTCGCTAGAAGACAATTCCAGCGTCGGCGTTAAAAGTTGAGAGAGGGGAGCGTGAGAGGGAGAAAGGGGACGTGCTAGCATGCGCTGTAGGGGTGGAACGCAGGACACCGAACGGAACTCGACCACAAGACACTTGGCATCCAATTGGTGTTCTACGGCTGATACTGGGCCTTAAAAAAGTGCTACTCTCCTTGAATATATGCTTTTCGAAAAAAAAAACGGATATTTTATGGAAATTTCCAGGTATAATTTTTCCTGCGATAAAAGTACCTGCTGAGAGAGTATGTGCTGCATAATGCGTGACATATCTATTGCGCTAAATAGAAACTGAAGTAACTCAGAGAATAGAATAAGAACCACAGTGCACAGCAGTAACTTTCCACACACAACACACACACACACACACACACACACACACACCACACACACCACACACACACACACACACACACACACACACACTATATATATATATATATATATATATATATATATATATATATAGATATACTTCCCAAGATATTATGAGCGGTAAAGATTTTTTGTTGCGCACATGACAACCACTTTAAAATCACGAAATGTTGAAAAACCAGGTACAGAAAAAGAATTCCCAATAAGTTAACCGTTTTGCAAAGTCTTTTATTACAAGTTTTTTTATGTTTTGAGCAACTTGCTTTCATCATAAAACAGTTGCTCATGATAGCTTGAAAATTTTGACACTTTAGAGCGTAGTTAAAACTATGTAAATCATAGTGTTTCCGAAAATTTTTCTACAGAACACAACCATTTATAGAATCCATAACTTACTTCTGTCAAACTCTTCATAACACGCATTATTTACAAATATATTTGTTTCGCTAGTGTGCAGTGCATAGGCTCTTAAATAAAAATCCTGAACTTGGCAAAACGCCACTTTGGTCTATGTTTACACCTCTGTTGGACCCTAAGGTGGTCAAGAAAAAATCAGAAGAAAAGCGCATACGATTAAAAATCATAGTGACTTTGTTCACAGAAACTTCAATCGAAGTAATGTTTGTTTCAACGGAGAAAAATATTTTTGACGTTTAGTCCCACCATTTCATTGTTGTGCTGTGGAGCCAATGCAAGCCAACTTAATTCGCTGCATAAGAAAGAGTGGTAGTGCATTTACAACAAATGGTTGAAAGCCCACTTGTTAGTACTGTATTTTGTATATTACATATCGAGGTGATAATGAACAGTGCTAAAGACATAACACTTACGATTCTCAATTGTATGCGCTTTTCTCCCAATTTTTTCTTGAATGAAGAAGTGTGTTTTGATTAAGTGCAACCTCTGCTAACTCTGGCGTATTTCTGTGGCAATTTAAGTCTGTTGATCGGTTTTCGTTGCTCCCGTGGAGGGGATGGATGTAGACCACCCCTGGCGCCTGACGGGCACCAGCGGCGTCAGTGGCGGCCGCCTTCAGGAAGCGGATTGGACAGGCGAGCGACAGCGACAGTGAAGATACTCATGCCTACTCTCTCAGCAGTCATGACTTTTCGGATGACGGTTTCCAACCTGTGCCGAGCCGCAAAGCAAAGAGGAGGAACATGAGGGCATCCTCATTCTCATGTATTCAAACTGTAAGAGAAACGCCAAAGTCTAACGCTAATACCATCCTGTTTCTGCCTGCACTTCCTAACGTAAGCATGAAACGCCTTAGCAGACAGTCTGTGTCGAGCTCTCTGCAAGCGCTCGTGCCAAATCAGATCACGGACATAAGAGTGAACGCCAGAAAAAATATACTGGCTGTTGACGTCCTGCATGCAAGTGCTTTGGGCGTTCTACGCGGTGTAACTGACTTATACGGCAATCAGGTGTGCTCTCACGTTCCCTTGGGATCTGATGTAGTAATCGGCGTGATCTACGACATAGATGTGGCAATTTAAAATAACGACTTACAAGTGCTTGCCAAGTGTACAACTGATACTCCCATTGTTGATGTCACCAGGCTGGGCAAGTCTCACTGTGTGAAGATTGCGTTTAGGAGCACATCCCTCCCATCTCATGTTAAGGTGGTGTACTTCAGACATCCTGTGCGGCCTTTCATTCCAAAGCTTCTCCAGTGCCGTAACTGCATGAAACGTGGATGAGCAGCGTCTGCGAGAATTCGGCGGTATGCCACCGCTGCGCCGAGCCCAATGCTGGAGATAAGTGCGTCGCTACTGTCAAGAAATGCTCTACTTGCATTGGATCCCATGAAGCCACATCGAAAGACTGCCCGTGTATTCAGAAGGAAAATGCAATCTTGAAGTAGATGGTGCGCGATCACTAATCTCATCGAGAAGCCGCAGCTAAAGTCAGAAGGCGTTGTTCACGTCGACGTCGGTCTTCAAGGACGTCCGCTACCTCCTCCATGCGTTTGCCAGCTTCCTCATCATTACCACCTCCTTCACCTCCAGGATTACATGCTGTGGGAAAGACTGTAAAGGACAAGTCCAGTGTACATACCCTAACTTCAACGGAGTGGCCTGCACTTCAAAGGGAAGCAGCATCAAGCGAGCCGAAGGAGTTTTATGATGGCCAGCCCGAGATACCGGTTTGAGATCTTTCCAACCAAGACAGGCAAGTGACTGCAATCATGCAATCATAAATTGCCACGATTCGCACGCTAATGAGCAGCATACAATCTCCGTCTGCTAAGAGTGCACTGAAATAGTGGATGCACTGAATCCAGTGCTTGCTAACATCGTACAAGTACAATGGCTCAACAAAATCTCTTCCGCACTGAAGTTAAAAGTGCGTCGATTTTTCAATGGAATTCCACAGGCACGAAGTCCCGTATCTCGGACTTTCGCCATTTCGTTCGGGCCAATCAGTTTCCTATACTTGTCATATGGGAACGAAACGTATCAACGCCTTATAGACTGTCCGGTTATGAAGCTTTTTGTTCAGCCGCTTGTGAAGAACGAAGCAAATTGTTTACATACCCACGGACCTGACTTATGTTCCACATTCAGTAAGTTCAAATGACGACAATCAGTGCGTGTGTCTTCGTATAAATAAGAATGGCGTTTCGTTCACACCTATTGGTGAATATATATCTCCGTATCGTGATTTGACGGAGGCAGATTTAAAGACATCCCAATGAGGACCAATGGGTCTTGGATCATCACCGGTGACTTCAACGCCCATCAAATGCTGTGGGGGAGCACTAGGATGAAGGCCAGGGGCGGGAATATTGTTACGTTCGCTTCCGTCTACGACCTTTCCTTCATGAACGATGGTACCCCAACATATTTGCGGGGTCTCACGTATGGCGGTTGCCTTGACCTGACATTGGTGTCACGGTGCTTCTCTAACAAAGTTAAATAGTTTTATGACATTGAGACTCATGGGAGTGATCACATACCCACTTGCGTGAAGATCGATGAACTCAGAAAAACTTTCTCCTTCGATGTTGTAATTGGCACTGACTGGTCGATGTTACATCGCGTGTTGAAGACACTTACCAAGAGGGCCCTGCCTGCAGCCTGGCAAATATTATCGCGGAAACTATGCAAGCGTCCAAATGTAAATTATCATTCTCGTCTAAAATAACACAGTTCGACATTGAACTGGAAAGGTTAAGAGGTATGCGAAGGCGTGCTGAACGACGATGCAGACGCACAAAATAAATCTACGACCTGAGGGAAGCAAGACGGCTCCAGAAAAAAGATTCAACGACGCAATAACAAGCTGGAGAGCAAACGCTGGAAAGCATTCTGTGAATCTCTAGACCCTCCTAAACCGCTGTCATATATCTAGAGAACAGTTCATGCTCTTCGCTCCTCTCCGCAACAACGGCACCCTTTTAAAGCTTTGTCACTCCATCATGGAAAAACAGAACTTATGGTGGCTGAAGAATTTCGCACGAGAGTTGCCGGGAATATCATGAACGAGACCATCGACGCCGTGATCGTTTCTGAGGCTCGACTACCAAAAATGGACATTCCATTCAGCATGGAAGAACTGGAAGGTGCGTTAGTTGCTTCTAAGCGCACGTCATCGCCAGGTCCTGATGGCATTACTTATAGTGCGTTGGGACATCTTGGACGAAAATCCTGAAGATAACTTTTAACGTGCTTCAATAACTCATGGCTTAGCGGCAGTGTTCCCCGAGAATGGTGAATAAGTCCAATAATACCAATTCTGAAATCGGGAAAACCACCATTGGACTTGACAGTGTATCGCCCTATTGCCCTCACAAGTGTCTCGCAAAAGTGATGGAAAGAATGGTCCTATTTCGTCTCGAGTAATACTTGGAACGATACACCAACTACCCTTCCTGCATGACAGGCTTCCGTCGGGGCCGCACCTCCATCGACTGTGTCCTGGACTTATGAACATTTGTTCAGCAAAAAAAAAATCGCAAGCGTATATCAATGGCACTCTTTCATGACGTAAAGGGTGCATATGATAATGTAGCTCACGATGCCATCCTCACTTCTCACACAGCAATGGGCATTGATGGACGAATGTTTCAATGGATAAAAGACTATATAACTGGCAGAAGTTTTTTGTGCAAACAGATGAGTGTAAAACTACTGAACATTACACCTACTGCGGAGTACCTCAGGGAGGTGTTTTAAGCCCCACCTTGCTCAATGTTGCCCTCATTGGTCTGGTGAAGGTTCTGCTGAAGTCAATGTGTCTATCCTTATACGCCGATGATATTTTCCTCTGGAGTGCTGCAGTTACTCGCCCTCAGGTGCATGGACGAATACAGCGGGCAGCAACCCTCAGAACAGCGTACCTTCAGAAACAAGGCCTGAATATATCAACTGTGAAGTGCGCGTTGATTGCGTTTACACGTAAACCAATGACGCCATACCCTGTTTACATCATTGGGAAGAGTGTCAAATATGCACGAATGCAACGTTTCCCGGGCATATTTATTGATAGAAGTCTTTTGTGGAGCCCGCATTGTGCGTACTTAAGAAGAGACTGCTATTTATTGTGCATATAATGAAATTCATGTGCGGGAAAGCATAGGGAACTCCTGTGGCCTCTATGCTACAGTTGTACAGGACCCTATTTCTGGGTGTATTGCGATACAGCTTACCGGTACTGACGAACACGTAAAAATCCAATGCTCATTATTTAGAAAGTTTGCAGGGTCAGGTACTGCGTATCTGCCTAAGACTGCCCCGATGCGCTCCTACCTATGCCACAACCATGCTTGCCAAGGACCATCCGGTAAGGACATATAGAGTTGTGGATTGCCTCAGAGCACACATTCGACATGCTAGCCGTGTCCCCGAACACCACTTGGCCCTTGTGCTCTCCGAAAGACCACGAGCTACATTTTCAGACGTCATAACCAAACACCTAAACAGCATTCCGTCAGGATATACGCCAGCTACGAGAATCGCACGTCCCTTGTGGTGCCTCGACTAGCCGCAGGTACATCAAGAAATTCTAGGTATAAAAAAAAGCAATCACTCCTAAGTAGCATTGAAGCAAGCAACACTGCTATTTTTAGATGAGGTGTTCGTGGACCGAACGCAGATATACAGTGATGGGTCGGTCTCGTCGAGCAGCTCATCAGGTGCCACTGCAATTCCAGCTGCAGAAATGACAATCAAATTTAAGTTGTCGCATACGAGTACGTCTACGGCATCAGAGCTTGCTGCTATAAGAGCTGGTTTACAATATTTCGTTCAATAGCGTCCAGAAAAATCGGTCATATTCTGTGATTTGTAGGCAGCACTTCAGTGTTTACAGTTTGTCATGCGTAACAGGAATCATGAACAATTGGTACATGAAATAAGACATTGCCACCATCAAACTCTAGCACGAGGGCATGATATTATATATCAGTGGCAGCCTGGATATATCGCTATTACTGGAAATGAATTAGCTGATAATGCAGCCCGCTCAGCCCATAAAAGAACCCGTGTAGTCCCGATTCCTCTATCAAGGAATGATGCAGCAAGACAACTTTACCTGCTGGCTCGAGATCTCACACGCACATTCTGGTCGTCTACCACCTTCCAAAGGTGTCAATTTTATGAACTGAATCCTTCGCTCAAGCTAAAGCTACCATCACAACTTTCCCGCTCCGATGCGGCACTGTTATGCCGCCTTCGGTTGGGTGTTGCATTCACAAAAGGTGTACTCCTTTCGCATTGGTGTTGCAGACACCGCTACATGCGACTCCTGCGAAACTGAAGAGACCATCGAACCCGCCCTGTGCAGCTGTGCTTGCTACGACACACAGCGATGCCAGCTCCGGATGGTTTTGAACCAACTGGACTCTAGACCATTCTTTGTGCAGAAGATTCTGGGACCTTGGGCGCCTGCCTCAACCGCGCAGAAAGCGACTAAAGCACTCCTACCTTACTTGAAGGCAACAAACCTGAGCGACCGCCTGTAGACTGTGTGCTCCCCTGAGTGTGCTCGTGATTGTGTGTACCTTGCTTATCTCTCTGCAACCTCTTTTCTCCTCTTCATTTCTTCCCCAGTGCAGGGTAGCAAACCGGATGTGTGTCTGGTTAACCTCCCTGTCTTTCCTTGCATCTTTATCTCTCTCTCACCTTACGGTGCTACAGACGTTTAAACGTATACCAAAGAGGTGTTTTTGCCGAGTTCAGGATTCTTATTTTAGAGCCTATGGACTGCACATCGGCAAAACAAAAAGCAACTACGCGGCATATTCGTAGCCCTATCCAGTCGTAAAATGGCTGCACGAAAAGAACTGGTGACGCCTGTCGAGTCGCATGTCTTGTACACACAGAACGTGCTCACGTTGTACCGGAGAGTGGACGACCGAATGACTTTGAGTGACAAGGTGGGGTACATACTCAAAGGAATCGCAGACAGCGCTTTGAACTTGCTTCGGTACACCAGAATCACAGCCATCGATCTTGTCACTTAACGAATGCCACCGCTTTCGAATGGCCAAAGGCCAGAAGCCTCCGACTTATGCCTCATATTTTTCGGCTACCAAATACGGCCGTCACGTAGGCCTGCACCAATCTCGGTGTGACACCACACTTGAAGCAGGTCATGACACGTATTGACACAATCGACCTCATTTGATTACTAGCTAAAGCTCTCATATTTGTTGAATTGGTAACAACTTCCTCGGTGCTTGATGGTGATGATATCATGATGCATCTTCCTGATGTTCTCTTAGTGCGCAACATCACTGTGCCCCACTCCGTTGTCACCACGGCCTCTAACCGGACATATCTACCAATGGTCAATTTTGTTTTCACGAAGCAAGTCCGACCTCAATGAATCTCGGTCGGCACAATGCGACTCTTATTAGGCGACTACGTCACCAGTTTTGCGGCAAACGTGTGTTCTGATCCACCGAAACTCCTGCAAAATGTCACATGCCTTGATACGACCTTAACTCTATTATCACCCAGGACCTCAAACCTGAGATGCGATGCTGCCATCTGGCTTCATACCGCGACATATTCGATATCGGCTGCCGTCCGCTTGGCCAGACTTCCCTCATAAACACCGAATCAGCACTGATGATTCCGTTTTCATTCACCGCCGACCATACTGGGTGTCTGCCGCCGAGCATAAGGTAATTCACTAAGAAGTCAAACAAATACTAGCCAAAGATATTATTGAACCCTCATCCAGCCCTTGGGCTTCTCCCGTTGTGCTCGTTGAAATAGAGATGACACGTGGCGTTTCTGTGTTGATTACCACCATCTAAATCAGATCACAAAAAAGACGTTCAATCTTTGCCTCGCATTGATGACACTCCCGATTGCCTCCACGATGCATGATACTTTTTTTCAATAAACAGACGTTCCGGCTATTTGAAGATTGCTGTCGACAAGAAAGACCAAGAAAAGAGTGCGTTTATAACTCTCGATGGCCTATACCAGTTGAAGGTTATGCCATTTGGGCTATGCAACGCCCCATTCACGTTAAATCGCATGATGAACTCTCTGCTACAATGGTTGAAATAATCAACAGGCTTTTGTTAAGTGTACAATGTCCTAGTATACTTGCCAAACTTGAGATCCATGTTCAGCGTTTGTCTGATATTCTCGACATCTTCCGTATTGCAACCTTCAATTAAACTCGCCGAAGCGTCACTTTGGCCGCCGGCAGATTACAGTGTTGGGCAACCTTGTCGACTAATCAGGTGTGCAGCTGGTCCCGGGAAACATTTGTGCAGTCATGAATTCACCCGTAACGGAGTCAGTGAAAGACGTCCGATGTTTCGTAGGACTTTGTGCGTATTTCAGGAAGTTTTTGTAAGAATTCACAACCAGCGCTCGACTGCTCTCCGACCTATTGAAGAAAGACATCACTTTTACATGGGGTTCCACTCGCGCTACCGCTTTTTAAATGCTAAGCATTTCTTTGCGAACTTCAGGAACTTTGAGCGTATCTATCTATCTATCTATCTATCTATCTATCTATCTATCTATCTATCTATCTATCTATCTATCTATCTATCTATCTATCTATCTATCTATCTATCTATCTATCTATCTATCTATCTATCTATCTATCTATCTATCTATCTATCTATCTATCTATCTATCTATCTATCTATCTACTATCTATCTATCTATCTATCTATCTATCTATCTATCTATCTATCTATCTATCTATCTATCTATCTATCTATCTATCTATCTATCTATCTATCTATCTATCTATCTATCTATCTATCTATCTATCTATCTATCTATCTATCTATCTATCTATCTATCTATCTATCTATCTATCTATCCAGCCACCTACGACTTGTCGCTCTACTGGCCATATCGATAGTAGTATCAGTACCGAATTTGTTATGACATAAAATGACTGTGAGATGGGCATAATGACTAGTCATAACATAAAAATGATGACATGTATGTCATACACATAGGTCGGCAAACTCACTCATGAGTCGACTCACTCGTACTCGCTCAAACTCACTTCGATTCGTGAGTGTGAGTCTGCGTGTGTGCGGGTGAGTAATAGTTAGAGTGAGTCCCATTGAAGAAAATTTTCGTGAGTGCGAGTCCGGGTGAGCTTGGCTCAAAAAAATTATGTAGAGCCTAAGACCAAGTGAGTCCAATGCGCGAAATATATTTCCTTAGTGAGTCTAATTGAGTTCAAAATTCACATGCTGACCTAAGATACTGTCTAGTCATCTCCAGTATTACTATCAGCCTTACGTGGATTCACGTTTATACTCACGTTTCCTCAAAGGTATTCTGAAGCAGTGCCTTTCATACACCGTTTCAATATTTATTAATTAGGGGTGTCAACAATGTAGAGAGGAGGGGCCCTTGACCTCATTCTACCAAATCTTCAATAGCGGTTCTTGATCATTATATCTTATACTAGCTGTCAACTCTTCCAGACTCTTCAACTCTTCCAACTCTTCAGTTCTATTAAGCTAGTTCTAGGCCGGCGGACTCATTAGTCGATTGACTCGGACTCACTCAGACTCAGATCAAGCCGTGTGTCTGAGTGCGAGTGAGCCCAGGTGAGGAATGTTTTGATGAGTATGAGTCCGAGTGAACCCGGCTGAAAAAAATTCTGGTGAACGTGAGTTCGAGTTAATCTAGCTCAGGAAAACCTTCGTGAGTCTGAGTCCGAGTGAGTCCAAAACTAAAAAAAAATAATTCATGAGTGAGCCTGAGTGAGCTCCACAACTTTTGCAGACAAATGGTCATGAATGTCATGATTTACGCTTAATGGTCTGGCTGCTCTGGCGGTGGTTTCGCTCACATGACATGTTGCAAAACATGTATTGTATCACATGACTGCATTATGAACTCAAATGAAAGACTCTAACATAGAAATCATGGCACGCACGTCATGTAAGAACATGAGTACATGCGATGCTTATTATGCGCTTGCGGTCGTTTCCATAGCTTCGCATATAGCCAATTTGGTAGAACGTGACGTGAATGGATGACTAAGGAATGCTACTGGTGCAAACATGATAATCATGAGATGCACGTGATGTAATGACAGGACTACATGTCATGCTCATGATTCGCTCGCGGCCATTTTGATAGCCTCAAATATACAAAATTTGGTAATGCGTGACGTGAATGGACGAAGAAGGTATATGACACGTCCAAACACGATAATCATGAAATGCGTGCCATGTTAAAACATGACTACTTGCTACGTTCAAAGTTCAAAGTGCGCTCGCGGTTGTTTTGCTATAGCGTCACGTGACGTCAACGGATGACGAAGCTACATGACTAGCGCATACATGATAATGATGGTATGCGTGTCATGTAAGAACCTGACGATATCTAAGAACATGACAACTCACCTCGCTCATGTTGCGCTCACGGCCGTTTCGGTTGCTTCATATATACCATATTAGGTATTACGTGACGGGAATGGACGAAAAAGGTAAATGACACGTCCAAATACTATATACATGGTATGCGTGTCACGTGAAAACATGACTAAATGCCACACTCATGATGTACTCTAGTCCATTTCGCTAGCTTCCCATATCCCGAATTTGGTATGACGGGACGTGAATGGATGGCGAAGGTATCTGACTGGTGCCAACGTGATAATTGTGAGATGCGTGTCATCCCATGCTCATGATGCGCCCACGGCCGTTTCGCTAGCTTCACATATACAAAATTTCGTATTACGTCACACGAATAGGTGACGAAGGTATGTGACTGGTGCCAACATGATAATCATCTGATGCGTGTCTTGTAAAGACATGACTTCATGCCACGCTCATTATGCGCTCGAGGTCATTCCGCTAGATTAACATATCCCAATTTCGGTGTCACGTGACGTCAATGAATGACGAAGGTATGTGACTGGTGAAAACATGATAATCATGGCATGCGTGTCATGTAAGAACTTGAAAACATACCACGCTCATGATGCGCTCACGGCCATTTCCCTAGCGTCACAGGTACCAAATTTGGTACTACGTGATGTGAATGGACGACGAAGGTAAATGAGATGTCCAAACATGATAATCATGGCATGCGGGTCACGTAAAACATGACTACATGCCACGGTCATAGCACGCTTGCGGCAGCTTCGCTAGCTCTACATATACGAAATGTGGTATCACGCGACCTGAATAGATAGCGCAGGTAAATGACACGTTCGAACATGACAATCATAGTATACGTGTCACGAAAACATGACTGCGTGCTACACTCATGGCGTGCTCGCAATGTTTGGCTACTTCTACATATGCCAAATTTAGTAATGTGCTGCTGCTGTGGTCTGGTGGCTAAGGTACTCGGCTGTGGACAAGCAGGTCGCGGAATCGAACCCCGGCAGCGGTGGCTGTATTTTCGATAGAGGAGGAAATCCTGTAGGTCCGTGTGCTCAGATTTCGGTGCAGGTTAAGAAAACCCAGGTGGTCAAAACTTCCGAATCCCTCCGCTACAGCATTTTTGATAATGATATGGTAGTGTTGGGATGTTAAACCCCACAAATCAATGAATCAAATATCGTATTCCATGACGTCAATGAACGACGAAGGTTAATGAAACGTCCAAACAAGATAATCAGGACATGCATGTCATGCGAAACATGACTACATACTACGCTCATATGACGCTCGCCGTCGTTTCGCTAGCTCCACATAAACCAAAGTTGGTATTACGTGACGTGAATGGACGACAAAGGTAAATTACACGTGCAAACGTAACAATCATGAAATGTAAGTTCTGCGGCATCATTTAGGTCCGCCTCGCAACGTTGTGCCGATTTTAAAGTGATATATCAACCTCCCTCATTCGTGTGTCGCATATCATCGATTCCCAATGTACGAGGGATCTGCCAATTTCTCTCACCTCATCATACTCCTGATGACTCCTCCTATATTGGCCCTCTTTGACCTATCCGGTCCGACAAAAGTCCCAACCGATGCTAACGGTCATGGCATCGGAGCGGTCCAAGCCGAACGCCGATGGGGACACGACCGAGGAGGAGGAGGAGGAGGAGGAGGAATAAATGATGAAGGACTGGGAGGTTAGCCAGACACGACCGAGTTATAGTCTACGCTGGGCGCCTCCTCACTACTGCCAAGCGCAACTATTCCAATACAGAATGTTAATATATTGCTCTCGTATGGACAGTCTCGATGTTGGGCGCATGTTTATATGGCATAAACATCTCCGTAATAACGAACCACCATGTTCTATGTTTGCTTTCGTCACGGAAATACCCTACTCGTCAGCTTGGGCGCTGGGCTCTGTGACTGCAAGAACATAACTACACAGTCTCATACACGTTGGAACGCTTATACACTAGGATGCAGACTAGCTTTCCCGCTACCTGGTTGATAAATTGAGCACGATTCCTGACACCGACCCCGCATATTGCGTGTTTTCTGAAGCAATTTACCTAGAGCATCTTAGCACCGGAATTTTTGATATCTGAGGTTTAACGCCCCAAAACCTCCATATGATTTTGGAAGACACCGTAGTGAAGGGATACGGAAATTTCGAGCACCTGGGGTTCTTTAATGTGCACCCAAATCTCTGCACATGGGCCTACAGCATTGTAGCGTCTATCGAAAATGCAGCCGCCACAGCCGGGAATTGATCCCGCAACATACGGGTCAGCAGCCAAATACCATAGCCACTAGGCCAACGTGCTGGGGCAGTACCAAAGTTTTTTATATACACTGAATCAGATGCCCTTCGAACAACAAAAGGAAGTAAAAAGTAGAATAAAAAACAGACATTCGGTAATCGTATAGCTAGGCGCGTACTTAACATCACTCATTGTGAAGCTTGAGGATAGATTTTGCACATTTTTCGATATAAGAGCGCCATACAGAACTACTGCGTGGGAAAAAAGACAGACATTCGCGAAGCCTGTTTCAGCAGAAGGCAACAGAAGAGCGGAGAGTGCCGCTTGCTTGTAGCTGTGAATCAATACTGTGTAAAAAAATACAGAAACGTTCGAACTTTCAATGCTACGTCTGACCAAGAAGGACACGGAGAATGGGCGTGGGCTATATGAAGAGAAAACTGACAATGGAAAGCAAGCGTCGAGGAAAATTGTTTTTGCAGCGCAACGGTCGAAAGGCGCGAGTGACACTACGCTAAGTTTGAATTTCCAGGCATCCCTAACCAGCGAAGTTTCTTGTAGCTCCCTGAAGTGGCACCTTACGTTTCTTAATGGGGGTTTTACTTACTCGTGCCCAGAAGTGAAGCCGAGAACTGGCCGAAATATCACTAAAATTACCAATAAAAGCAGCGCCAGACGACCGAGGTATACAGGATACTCGTCCCTAGCCGGAAGTCTTCGGCGAACATTTTAGCAACTTAGAAACTTCCAAAGCATCATTAAAAAAGCGTGGTTCTCAATTTTACGTGTTTGTTTATTGTAGCTTGGCATTAACAAATGGTTCTTACGATGTTACAACGTAAGAAAAACTTCGTAAGAACACAGATACACGAGAAAAAAACTTTTCTTTTGTTTTTCTGTTTCTAATTTTTCATGTTTTTTAATATAAAAGGCTCCCCGTCATTGTTTTCTTGATAAACGCATATCGTACACCATGTTCCCACAAATTATACTTCTCCCCTCCCATGCGAAGGTGAAAGAGTGAAAACGAACCTGCTTAGCACTTGTGAACAGCTTGGTGAAACCATCGCGGTATGGTCTCTCTCCTAAGGCGCTCTGGCTAGCTTAGCGAAAACACGTCGTAACGTTTTGTCGACTCGTTTACCGAGTGCACCTGAGCTATGTACTGATACAGTGAGCAGGGAACACAAGACCGGGCTCAACGCTTGTTTGCGTGTGCTGCTCCTGTGCAACCAAGGAGCGGCAGTTCGGTCGCGTTTCTGTGTAGGTGGTGCTGCCAGGACGTTTACCACCACTTCCAGGGGCGACAGAATCGCGGCACAAAAGAAACCCGAGTTTCCCCACCTGGCTATTCTTCCTCCGTGGTTGCAGCGAAGTATGACCGAATTCACGAGAGTTTGATGCTATTACAAAAGCTGTATTGGCAGCCGTGAGCAGAACACACGTCAGCATGAACTCATTTTCTGGATTAAGGAGGGTCATTTTAGC
Source organism: Rhipicephalus annulatus (assembly GCA_013436015.1). NCBI lineage: Eukaryota > Metazoa > Arthropoda > Arachnida > Ixodida > Ixodidae > Rhipicephalus > Rhipicephalus annulatus. The sequence goes on along the minus strand of WOVY01000061.1, from coordinate 39,673 downwards.
GAGCTTTCGCCGTATGGATACACGCGTATTCAGGCTACAGCAATACGTATACCTGCCCCCCCCCCCCCCCGCGAGACACACACGCACGCAACACTCACAAGCACATATACACACGCACGCACACACACGCACAGAGGCACAGTGAGAGACACAACTTATTTCCAAACAATGCTCTAATCAGGCATGTAAAAACAAACAAAATAACTCTGGAGGTGAAAGAGAATAGACCGCCGACAACCCGAGGTCTCAACTCGTACACCGCCATACCTAATGTTTGTTAAAACAAATTGTCTAGTATGTGGTGCTCTTTGTGCCGGAGGGAAACCACTGGCGGTGACGTCTACGGCGCTAGATTTATTTATTTACGCGAGTGTAATGGCTTCGATAATGGAATGCCAGCCTCGCAGTGAACAACCGCTGACGGCTTAGTCTGCCATAGCTAAACCATTACCGCCAAAGCCGATAACAATAGGCACGTACCATGCATCTACATGGAAAAAAACTCGCCCCTGCTCACGAGTGAGCCACGCATCAACAATTTTCCCCATAGACTGGCAACGACGCGTTAGGCAACGCCACGGCAGATTACCACTCTCACACACTTCTCCATCAGTATGACTTCACACAGACGCTGGAAGCACCTGTGTCAGTAGTTCGGTAGTGTTTAGTGAAGTGGTGGCAACTGTACCTCGTTAGCGCGTGCATGCTACCATGAAGTGAATGGAATCAAGCTTGCAGTCGAGAAGAAAGACCTTGATGATGCTTTTCTTACACGAAGCTAATTTTAACCACTGAAAGGTTCTGCAGGCAACGCAGCCCTACTTTAATACAAAAAATATGGAACTTTTAGCAGACGTTAGTGCTATTCATTAGGTCACGCCGAGACAGGGATAAATTCAGTGTGCTCTAGCCGTTCATTCGTGGTGTTTTTGTTTCGTGTTTTATTGCATACAAAACAGACGCTCAGATTAAGTTCAGTTTTTTTTGCTGCTATCGAATAACTGCTCTTTATTCGACTCAAGTAATTTTTTTCATTTCTTTGGCGTATTAAATGTGAAGTCGCAATCGCGCGTTACCTATACTCAGATAGGGTATTTATGAATAACGTTAGAATATTTTTGCATTCGCACTCTTTAAAATGTGTGGCAGTAAACAGCCCGTTTCCACTTTGTGTACACTCTATATTCTCGACGCAGGTTAATCCAATGAGGAGGATGAGGAGAAGGAAGAATCAGCGTTGAATAAAACAAGCAGCGAGAAAGTGTTCTTTCTTCACAATAGGTGGCCGGACTTATCCCGCAACAAACGCTTGGGGCTAGCACCACCACCAGTGCTTGATCCACCCGTTTCCACCGATCTTCCATGCTAGGTACCGGCAACATTTCCCCCAACGTTACTTGAGTGGCTTGCAGGGGTGCTGATGTTTATTCTCGGTATTGAAACAGCACACCTTTTCAGAGCCATCCGCGTTCGACATGTTTTTCTGAAATTTCACCTTGACCTTCCCATTCAGCTAATGATGGCAGTCATACCAGAGGCTATAAAGCAAAAGGCAACAAAATATGATAATATTCAAATATGAGCGACTGCTATGGGGGCCTGCCATACTTGTGTGCTTTCTTATTGGTGCTGAAGTTTATAGACGTTTAAATTTCCTTTTCCCGTGCCAATGTAGAGCCTTCTAAGGTGGTGCTATACACCGATTCTGACAGGCGAATCTCATTTGTCTTTCTTTTTACAGACATTTTATACAATTTTTTTGGCAGAGCATGCGCCACGCCCTTATTCTAATTCATTTAATTTTCCAGCTATAATACATAGTTTACATGGAAAAAGTTATTTACCTAAAATGACAGACAGTATACAGTTTTATTTATTGTTACGCAACAACTTTGGCCCTCTGAAGCATTGTGCACATGCGCAAAACATACCCACAGACGTCTTGGACTACGCGAACACACGTATATGTATACACGCGAATCTCACTGACAAGCGTACGCTTGTGAAGGGCACTCGAGAGGTGTTGTTTCTAGCGAGAACATCAGGTCCTTAAAGATATTCTGGGTAGTGCTATGTGAGCGCTCCCTGTTTCGGGGGGAGGGGTCTCATTCTCTCCTACAACAAAAGTTTTCCGTTGATCTGCTGCTAACGCTCAAGCGTGTCCTCCCGTAAAGGTCGCGCTGGAGCATTGTCAAACACGCGAGAGGTCCAGTGTGGCAGGGCCTAGCCATAAATAGGCTGCACTCGATTAATTTCAGGAAGGGCACCCCTTTGAACTGGACATTTTTTGCTGTCTACGCCATGGTGAAACTAAATTCTGGAGGGGGGGGGTGAGGCCTTGTGTGCGATTTTCTGGCTACACCTCTCGAGCGTGGCCATGTGGCGTTATGTGTGCGTAAATGTAGCAGCGCATCGCCCAGATCATGTTTGCAGAAAAAGCGCTTATATGAAGTATGAGAAAGGTTTTCCTTCAAATGGCGAAATTCCCTGATAATTTGTGGAACTCTCCCCTCCTTCTCTTACCTTCCTGCGTCTCTCATATTTATATAGTGGTTTTCGGACGTCCAACCCCACACATCAATCAGTCTCTCATTTTCCTAATCGTCCTGGCTCTTATGGGACTAAATTGCATGACTGCGGCCTGCTGCATGAGGTCAATTTGAGAGCCTTGCTATGGAAGCTCCCGGTGAACAGAACTCATCGTGATGGTCTAGTGGTTATGGAGGTCGATTGTTGACCCGAAGGCCACGGGTCGTATCCCGGCTGTGGCGGCCGCATGTCGATGGAGGCCATATGCTGGAGGCACGGGTGTTTATATTTAGGTGCACGTCAAAAAATCTGAGGAGGCCACATTTCTGTAGCCCTCCACTACGGCATCCCTCATAATATTTGCATTACTGATAATAAAACTTATTATATCTTGATGAACGCGAGCAGATGGCCACGCAACACTATGTGACCCGATAGTGGGCCCATCTGGCTACGGGATTGACCTGCTGTTCATTAAACGCTGTTCTACGGGCCTATACGCGTGCGAAACTTCTGGCTTTCTTTGAAGGACATTCCATTTTACAGTAACACTCGAGTGCCGCCACAACGCTAGTGGCGACCACCAATTAGCGCTGGTGGCACAATGAGCTGGCAAGATACATGTGTGGCTTGTTGCTTCGAGTAAAACTTCAAATGACTGCGCTCGTATAAAGATGTAAAACTTATTTCTTGCGTCTTGCCATATGCCCGAAAAATGAGCACCGAAGAATGGATCAATGTCACAGCTCCAGTGTTCCGCTGCCGAACAACGAGTAACGAGGCGATGCAGAAAGTAATGCTTTATCTGGATAAGCCTTGCAGTGATCAGCCACGCTTTGTCTCCCCCAATCGATCATAACGCCGCAACATTGCACAAAGAGTGTTATCACCTGCTGTACCATCAGCTGGCCGTACTACGGAAGATAGGCTTTAAGATTCCTGGCAGGTCATTAGAGGGCTATTGATCTTTGTCAAGTATATGAGCCATACAACATGTCATGATCACGAGTCACCAGGTTAAAAGAAAAAAAAAGGCTTTTGAAGCAATGAATGGAGGTTTTGCTTCATCACAAATTACAAAGTTTGCAACACACACACACACACACACACACACACACACACACACACACACACACACACACACACACACACACACACACACACACACACACACACACACACCACACACACACACACACACACACACACACACTATATATATATATGGATAATCAGACCGTGAGCGCTTATCCTGCAAAGAAAAGCGTTAAATCACAGTCATAAGAAAATCATGGCACTTACTAACAGTGCGGCAGTACTACGAGATAATAACTACGCTACTATAACGCTTACTACGTAGATGTATTACCAACCGAGAATAAGTACAATAGAGGGAGATGTTGGGCAGAAGATCAACGTTTGAAGAGATGAAAAAATTGATGGACACTCGAGCTTCAAGATGAAGATTACAACGCGATAGCGTAATAGGGCCCCGTGCGCATATGCAAGCCTATTTTTTGTTCTCAGTGCATGCTTCAACCAGGCCATAAGAAAACAAATGACTTGATAAATTGCACGTTGATATGAATTATCCGTCATCTTGTGCACGTGACCTAAGATGTGTGGATGTTATTGAGCATTCTTCAGAGCTCTTTGCTATCCAGTTGCTCCAAGAGGTATGGAATAATCTATGCTTGTTAATAGCAGGAGGCCTTGTGTGCTTTATTTTCTGCTGGCTTTTATGAGGAATAATTTAAGTTAGCTTGTGCTTGCGATTGACTGGAGACCTGATAGTTTATGCTTCTACGTTGTTTTATATTAAGAGGAACAACTGCCTCGGGACATCAAAAAAGCTGGCAAACATCAGAGTTGAATTATGCAGGCGGAACAAGTTTTAAGATATGCATTTTGTAGGCTTTTTCCGTCTTACGTTCGTAGTGCCATGGTGACCACTAAAGAAAAGTTTGGCTGCTACGGTAGTGAAAAGCCGAGAACGGAGCCCGCTCAGCCAATGAAGGAACTAGAGTGTACTCTCTAAAGAACTGATGAGGCGAGAAAACTTAGTTTGCTGGCTTTGAGTCTTGCGAGAGTTGCGGTCGTCTCGCAGCTTCCAAAGGTGTCAGCTACATAAGCTTGATCGTTCGTTGAAGCTGTAGCTATAATAGTGAATTGCTAACTTTGATGCGGGGCTGTTGTGCCACCTTCGGAAGGGTGTGGCGGTCATAAAGGCGCATTCGATGCGCATCGGTGCTATTAACAACTCCATGTGCGACTCTTCGGAACCGAGGACACAATTGAATACGTTCTCTTCAGCTGCACTCACTATGACGCCCAGCGGTGTCATCTACGGGTGTTTCTAGGCTCACTGTACTCGATGTCATTTCCCGCAAACAAGATTGCAGGACACTCTAATTTCTTCTGTCGTTCTTTTGCCCCTCCATCTCTCTCCTCACTTGTAGGGTAGCAAACTGAACGTGCGTCTGGTGAACCTCTTTGTCTTTTTTGTTTCTCTCTTTCTCTCTCTTCAAAAGCTGCGAGTCATTGCGTTCGACTTTAAGCTTTAGTTATTCATAATAGGCCTACAGATAACTAACTCACTGGTATCGCTAGAAATATTGTGTGCGTGTTTCGCCGCCATAGGCCAAGACAATGCCAATTTGAGTACGTGAGCCATTTCAGGTGAACGAGGTCTCGAATCAGCAAGCAATAATAAAATAATTGAAGAAAGCGTTCTAATTTCTAAAATTTCAGAGGAAAAAAACCTGTGACCAATTGACTGACTATTCTATGTCTTTATCTGGTTGTTGTTTTTGTTTTTTTGTGTTTTTGTGTCTTTTTAATCTTTTATTTTTTGATTTTACGCTCTCTGAGCAATCACGTGATTGATGAGGAAGTGTACGTGGAAGAGGCCACAGTCATGGCGGAGCAGCTGTTGCTATGGCCGCTTGGTCGTCACGGGATTACTGAGAAAGTGTGAGGGAGAGAGACCACAGCTGGCACCGTTCTAGGGCAGGACGGACGCGAGTATAAGAAAACAAAAGTTCTCGCTTTGAAATAGCGATTATTGTTCAATCTTATTCTATACGTGTCAGCTGCGCGCAATTGACATTCTGCATTGCTATTTATTTTTAAGAACATCCTTCACCATCATTATCAGCCAAACTATGCCGACTGACAAGCTATACCTACTAACTTCTTGATTTCATCAGCCCTACTAATTTCCTGTTACTCTTTCACGCATTTGCCTTTTCTTGGAATCAACTTAGTTACCCTTAAATGACCAATGGTTGTCCTACATACACGCTACGTGCCCAGCCTATAGGTTCATTTCTACATTTATTCTTCTTGATTTTAACTATAGGATATACTTAACCCTCGTTTGTTCCTTTACCCAGTTTACTATTTTCCTGTCTCTTAAGGTTACACATATCATTTTCCTTTCCATTACTTGCTGCGTCTGATAATATGGCATCAGCTCTATAAATGCTAGAGGGAAGTTACGAATAGAGTTCGCAGAACGTAACAGTTAGCGGATCCTTAATGGCTTCTATAGAAAACTGGCTAACCGTAAGTGGACGTGGACGAGTTCTAAAGGGAAACTAAAAATGAAATAGGCTTCATGTTGTATACGCACCTGGGCATTATAATGAATGCGGAAGTAGTTGGTAAGATCTCATGCAGTGACCATAGAATGGGAAGGTCTCAAATTCACCTAGGCTTGAGCAAGGAACGGCTGAAACTGATACGCAAAAAGCCAGTCAATGAGCTAGCGCTGTGAGGGAGAGTACACGAAATCGGAGTTTCACGTCACAATATATTCACGGCTGTAACCAAGTAAACCGAACTCAGCATTGAGCAAGAGACGATAATCGGACTAGCATCATTAGGCACAGTGCGAAATCAAAGTCGGGAAGTACAGTCATAAGACAGGACAATGGCAAGCTATCCTAGAAGACGTAAAACCTCATGAAGAGACGTGAAACCATGAAAGCCTCAAATGTAACACACCAAATAGAGCTGGCGGAGCTTTCGAAGTTAATCAATAATCTTTAGGTAGCCGACTTGAGAAGGTATAACATAGAGAGAATTCAACATGCTCTAAAGCGCGGTAGCGGCATAAAAATTGTGAAGGTACACTCTAAGACAAAACTACCCGAAAAAGGAGTAATGGAGCCCAATAGGGGCGTGCGATGAACGGATAAACCGTTGAGGAGCAACCACAGAGGGAAGCGTGCCGCGTGCAAACCACTTATCTCCAAACATGCTCCAAAGGGATGAACCACCTGGGGAATGCAGGCAGTGCGCAAAGCGTTGCCAAGGTCACTAGCCGTCTTCCTCTTCTCCTGGCTCAGTCTTTCCTCGTATTTTGCGGGCGACAGTTCGTGTTGCGTCGCGCTTGGAGTGCTAGACCACGGCCGTCTGGATTAGACGACCTAGGAATGACGACGTGGTGCTTGTGTGTACGCTTGGATAAGTGTGGGCTGCTGCTTTTACGTTTCGCTGCACCCATGAAGTCTGGAGCAAGTCTCGACACGTCACCACGCCACGCTGTATTTCTCTGGCTTCAAGATAGCCACGACCAACACAAGACAGCAACAGTTGGGAAGGCCAATATGGCGGCCGAGAAGACAGCAGGCCTACCAGATATGTACTTCAGTCGGACTCAGGGCAGAAATCAACGCTGGATTCTTAAGCAAGTAGGTTATAATTCGTTATTCTACTCTACTTGTCGCGTGTGCGATACAGATCGCGCTTGCCGGCAACGGGCTCGGTCGTGTTGTATATCGCACGCACGAAATGCACCGCGAAGGTCAACTTGGGCGTCTGCAGTTCGCCTGTGCTTTGCGACCGCCTGAAAATTGGCCGCCATTGCCGTCGGCCTCCCGTACGCTCACTCATCGAGTGATCGCCTGTCTTCGCCGCCGCGATGAGCTCCAGGCTGACGATATTGGGCTGAGACCTCGTCGTTGTGTCGGCAGTCGTTGAAAACACGTTGCGGGTTCTCGTAACGAGTTTGGTTGTAGTATGTCGGGCCGTGTAAGTGCACCAGCACAGGCTGGCGGGGCTTTCGCTAGAGTCGGAACTCAGAGTAAATTGGTCGCCATTACAGTTGGCTTTCCCGTCAGTCGGTCGCAAGCAGCTCGGCGCCGTCCGTTGGCCTTGGCGGCGGACTCGCGTTTGCGCGCTGCACTCACTCGACTTTGTGGAAAAGGGCCGCATTACCGTGGATTTCTTCGGCGCTAGCTCCAAAACAGCTCGGTGCTGTTCATGACGGCAGCCAAGCGTACGCTCGCTCTCCTGTTCGAAGTTCACTAGCGGCAGACACTCCGTGCGCAGTGCCGTGTTTGGTCTCGCGTTCACATGCTCGAGCTGAACGACGTCGCTCGCTTAGGACTCGCCGACTTGTTGGCGGCACGGTGGTTCGTGGAGTTGTGGCTGTGGCCACCGGTCCTAAGCTGTTGCGCTACGGGGATCGAAATGAGTCTTGGACGATGTGTGACATCACGGCGAAGTTATTAGAATGTCATATCTCACGTATGTTTTTTTTTCACCTTGCACGTATTTCTCATATGCATTCGTATTCATCCTCTGTCACGTGTGACTCACTATTTTACATACTCATTGTGCAGTCGTGGGCTCATACCGTGCTTAAGGCTTTGTGCGCTGGCGTCTGCGATGCCTTTCATCCATCTATTTTGTCACAGCAGCTTCAGAAGGACTGTGCGAGATGTGAAGGTAAAGTTATTGGTGTGCCATGTTTTACACGCATGTTTTTATATTAAGCCCCGCCGCGGTGGTATAGTGGCTAAGGTACTCGGCTGCTAACCCGCAGGTCGCGGGATCGAATCCCGGCTGCGGCGGCTGCATTTTCAATGGAGGCGGAAAAGTTGTAGGCCCGTGTGCTCAGATTTGGTGTGCGTTAAAGAAGCCCAGGTGGTTAAAATTTCCGGAACCCTCCACTACGGCGCCTCTCATAATCATATCGTGGTTTTGGGACGTTAAATCCCACAAATCTAATCTGTTTTTATAATAACTTGCACTTACTTGTCATATGCGTGCATCTTCACCTTCTGTCACGTGTGTCTAACTATATTTACTATCTTATTTTACTCACTGCCGTGAGAACACAACAGGCAGAAGGCTGCGTGCACTGGCGTCTGCAATGCCTGCCATCTATCGCTTCCGTTGGAGTAGCTCAACAAAGAGTGAACAAGATGTGACAACGAGACTGGACTTGTACACTTCACCATGAATTCACTTAAAAGAATGGAGAAACTTCATGTCTATGTAGCAAAATAAAAGATTTCAATGTCTGACTTTTGTCTTTCGTTGTTGCTGTGACTGCGAAAGCAGTTACATATAAGTGGCAAACTACTTCTTGCGTTTTCTTTTCTGCGCTATTTGTTGCTCACTGCACAGAAATAACAGGCGGAAAAAGTTTTTCTTTGAACTGGGGATGAAAAGTTCTTCCAACTGGAGTATTTGAGTGGATCAACCGTTCGTCCGGCGAGGTGCAAGAGTGAGAACTAACGGTTGCCCGGTAAGGTATATATGTGGGGATTAAAAATTGCCTTATAAGGTGCAAATGTGAGGAATAAATATTAGTCTTTTGAGGTGAATTGTGGGACTAATAGTTACCCACTAAAGTGTAAATCTGAGAACTAAATGTTAGTTCCTTGAGCTCATCTGTGTGGATTAACTGTTAGACCAGGTGCCGTTAGTCCTTAAAGGGATTGATGCTTGTGGCAGCCCCGCTAGTCTCCAAAAGGACGAACCACACACCCTTTAACACCTTTTTGTCTTGGAGCGTAGAACTGTTTATATCAGTTGTATGCATTAGGAGACAAGAAAGGCAAACGTCACAACGAATATTCAACGTCATTAGTTGCACAGAAATTAGGCGAGCTAGGTCCTGAGCTGCGGTTTCTATCAGCTCCAGCTGTACGTTGGTGCAATCCCTTCACGGCAATTTTGGGGCGCTCTACAAAATCTAGGAAATAGCGCGGCTGACACAAAAACTACACTCCAAGTGAATTTCACATAGGTGCAGTACCATGGCAATATTTGGTGCTTTAAAACATTGATCGCCAGCAAATCTCTCCTAAAAAATCTGCTGTTTGTGTTCGCAGCAATGTGGTATTAGGTATATATGGATCAACATCGTTACAGTCACGGCGGCACTTTCACTGCTTAGCACTGCGATGAAGTTACTGGGCTGTCGCGTTGGTCGAATCGCGCTGTTTTATCGAAGTAAAAAAGAGGTCTGCTGCTGATCATTTTATATAAAGGGATGAAAGGTTTCAAAAAGAAAACACCGGAAATAGTTGTGCTCTACGTACAAACATCTACGTTGTTTGGTGAGGCGCACTGCAGTAAATTGTTAGGAAAGAGCCTTTCAGGCGAGCCGATGGAGGCAAGTGTTGGTACGTAGACAAAAAGAAAGTGAAAAAATTAAAAAAAAGAAATAAAAGAAGACAGATTGGCCCGATGAGCGTACAGTCTGCTACGCTACTTTTGGCATTAGTGAATTGGGAATGGAATGAGGAAAAGAGCTAAGAGGTTGGCTCTGCGCTCAAAAGATGGAGAATCGTTCAGCGAGTCACGTAGTGTCTCTGACATGTACTTCAGAGTTCTGACATTTCACACGGAGATAGTGGTTTATCGGACATCAGTACAAAAATATGGCCGTAGGCAAGCCATGGTGAATACTGAAGCACTGAAAACACTAGGTTGAGAAAGCCCAGCAATGTAGAACAGCTTGTTGACGCGGAAATGCTCAACTTTATGAAAAATATATCGTATAGTGCCAATAAAAAGCCCAAGTATCGTGTCAATGTCCTTGTCTTCCTCAAACAAGTCATACGAAACCGTTTCTTAAGAGACAAGCAGTAGGCGGCTGGAAATTTCCAGCTGGAACAGCAATCCTCTTCAGTTGTTTCCACAGACACTGCAAATCTAAAATACTCATATTGTATTGTCCACTTTCTATATTACAGAAAAAAGACAAATAATAAAAGCACATCATGTTTACATACAATTGATATGTACATAAAAAGCCAGGTTTGCTTGAACCTGGCTTGAGGGGTGAATGATAACTGGGAGTGAATTAATGTCGTTAAAATAAGTCAGGTGTGGTGTACAGCGGTGTGGTGTACAGGCCGAAAGCATCAGAAGTGGAACAAGCGCTATTCGAAATTCCTCCTGAATTTTTAGTCAGCAGATCACCTGAACTTTGCTGTTTTGAATGAGAACGCAACATAAAATTAAGAACAATAGCAGGCATAACGTACGTGTGCTCATTTGATACGTGGAAGCTCACAGCTACATCACACGAACGCCAGCAATTGAATGGCATACTTTCAGCGACAAAACACGCCTCCACCATGGGAGTGTTTCGAACAAACCAGTTTAGTGTCAGTCACTTTTTTTTTCTAGGCACAAGCATCTAACCCACGTTGTTTTCGGTTGCGCATTGGTTGTTTGGAGAAACGCTGGGACGATCAGCTGTTTTCATTCTTCCATGATGACACGTGCTTAGGTAAACAACAACAATCACACAGCTTTTTTTTTTCTAAGACATGTGGGCAGCCGAACGGCTAGAGCAATTTGTGAGCTGCGAAGCAAATTCTCAGATGCGCCACAATATCAGCATTTGTTCCGCTCTAAAACCGAACCGATATACATCGCTTTTAGGAACGCCTGCTATGAACCCGTTCCACCACCCGTACGTCGCGACAATGAGAAGACACCGTGCCGTCGTGGGGTGTTCAGCATGTTTAGAATTGCGTGAGCAACGCGCCACTGTTACAGCATTTGCCGCACTGTTTTCGTTTTTTTTCGCCCCGTCACGGTGGTCTAGTGGCCAAGGTACTCGGCTGCTGACCCGCAGGTCGCGGGATGGAATCCCGGCTGCGGCGGCCGCATTTTCGATGGAGGCGAAAATGCTGTAGGTCCCTGTGCTTAGATTTGGGTGCACGTTAAAGAACCGCAGGTGGTCGAAATTTTCAGAGCCCTACACTACGGCGTTTTTCACAATCATGTGGTGGTTTTAGGACGTTAGACCCCACATAATAATCACTTATTATTTTTCGCTTCTTTTTCATTTTTCCCCCTGGGCAAAGAAGAAACAGCGGTGAGTGAATCAGTTGCGTCGTGGTTTGCTGCACAGAAATACACAAGAAAAGTTCACTAAGTTCTTATCGGCTGCCGGTGTTACGAGGATTGTCGCAATAGACCAGCCGCATGCAGACGTGAAATGTGAGGACGCGTTTCCGACGCAGGCTGCTTGGTTGTGGGCAAAAGTTGAGCTGTTCATGTGGCATGCACCATCCACCCTATCCCTGTACTTTTATTTCTTCGTTTCCCATTAAACGTTTCCATATGTAAATCTATTTAAATATTTATTATTTTTCTGCAACTACCTTCTTGGAGCCACATCTGCTTCATCTGTAGCGGCTGCCCTTTATAAAAACGCTGGATGCGCACAGACACGCGGTGCTCGAAGCCAGCACTGACAGTTGCTGCGCCAGTTGTCAAGCGACCGCAGAGGGTGGTGACGTGAGCTTATCGGAGCCGTGACGTAACTGCAAGTGCCTAAATATATTGATGGTGATATCATTGTTTGCAAACATTAGGTATTTGATAAGGCAAAAAATACATGTATATTAGGGCATTTGAAAAATTGTGATATGTGGTATCTATCATAATAAACTCGAGAAATAAAATATATTAAGTGCGTGCAAAAGAGAGGGGGTAATTATTCACTTAAATTGTAATAATGAAGTGCCTTTATGAGCTAATTACACTCATTGTCAGAAGATGCACCATAGCGCAGCCCGTACCGTTTCTTTATTGCGCACTTAATACGATTTCCCATCTTAATCCAATCCCATCGAAGTGCAGGAAGGCGTATACCCATGATTCGATCGCGCGACGCGGCCATTTTTCAGCAGAGCGTTATAGGCTTCTGTGTCGTGGACAAGCCTCCGAACAAACTATGTCGAATCAAGTAACGGCTTCTAAACGTAGTACATCTCGCTATCACGTGTGGTGCCTGTTATCGTTTCTCGGTCTAGGGCATGCAGTAGCGTGACTCTTCATGTTCGTGTGAGTGTCGGTTCAAGTCTGATACATTAAGTTTAATACTGGAGAGTGACGGCCACGGCCAATGGGGTTGAAAGACATGATAAGACGATAGCAGTAAAAACAAGGGGCATGTACAAGTGGGTCAATGCGGAATGACCGGAGCCGGGTGGATTCAGAATCGGAAGGCGTGGCGATCGATACTGCCGAAAGGGATGCGCTCGCACTGTTCTCAAAACGTATATCTGAAGCGTTACGCGTACAAGTTATCCACATACGATGCAAAATAATTTTCGACGCGAGATTGTGACTTGAAGGAATGCACGTATACGAAGCACTCAACCTTACCCTCTCAACGTACTCCAATCGTGTAAAAGGATCAGGCAGTGTCCTTCTTCCCTCAAGACGCGCTTTCTTCTGCTGCATCGGTGATATAAAAAAAACAAGGAGAAAAAAATGGTAGTCAGCTTCGTTCCCAAAGAAGGAAGTCAATTTTTTTACGGCCTCGGCTACAAAGTCATAATAAAGACGTCGCACAACAACATTGTGCACGTGGTACCCCACGCGTGCACCAAGCACACTGAAGTGCATAACGAGTGCACCCCCAGCGACAAAGGGAAGAGAAAAGTGAACCTGCCGTAAAAGAAACAAATATTTAGCGTACTTTCTGTGCTGTCTTCAAGCACTTCAGTGTGGCGCCACTGCAAAAAGGAATGTTTTGCTTCCGGGAAATACCTCGATGCACTTAGAACATTGTGCCGGGCACTTAGAAGATCCACCGGGAAGCTGTTGCATAAGCCTCTTCCCCAGTCAAAACACTGTTTAATTTTGAAAGGTTTCAGGTGAAACTTTTATGTGTTGTGACGGTTGCTCTATCAGTCATGCCTACAAGTACAAGGACAAGAAGTAACAGGAACACGAAGAATTGAAAAAAAAAGCTTTAAATTTTAAACTGTCGCTGGGCTAAGCGGCATTAAAGCGGGCGTGCCATTTCTTTTGAACAATATAATTACACCAGTACCACTAATCATCCGGATTATTAATAGACTAACTTAAGCTGCACATAAATATTGTACCATAATGCAAAACTTTAAAGTTCTGCGTTGCTAAAATTACAGCGTGCCCCCCATCGAGTATTTGGGTCGTTTGCGGGTGACTGACTGATTAGCTCCTCAGCATATGTAGAGAAAGAAATAAGTTCTCGCTGGTGGGTTTGTTAAGATCTCATACAGCAGAGCTCAGTTAACCCAGCAGGAAGTTTGACCGTCACAAGCTACGGTGTTTCTGTTGGAAAATTATGCGTGGAGTTTTCCTCCGACCTTTTGGGAAATAAGTTTTAAAGAATAAAGTACGACTTGGAAGTAAGTGGACTTTAACCACCTGTATTTACTCACTCTCATTTTAACCAGTCCCTATGTACATATATAAACAAACTGTTCTTGCTAGCTATAAGGCTTTCTGCATGCTGTAGGACGTCGGGTATTGAATGCTGTGAGACGATCGGTCACACAATTCGCCACTCGGTTTCTGACAGGTCATTTCGAGCCCGTGCATGCCTGCATAAACACACACACACACACACACACACACACACACACACACACACACACACACACACACACACACACACACACACACACACACACACACACACACACACACACACACACACACACACACACACACACACACACACACACACACACACACACACACACACACACACACCACACACACACACACTTCCTGTTACTTCCGGCGGCGGAAGTCAGATACGCTGCTTTTTTTTTCGTATAAAAGCACACACAAGCTATTTTTCTGAACAACATAAATGTATACAACGTGCTCTTGTGTTGCTGAGTGCAAATTGAAAAGCATGGTATTTATCGTTCAGAAGGGCGTTGCGTGAAGCAGCGAGCAACGAACGTATTAACGCGACAGCGTTAAAAAGCTCGTTTCGCAGAAATTCTGGCGTCGGAGTCAGCGTCGTTAATTGTGACTGAAAAATCGCGAACGATGCGATCATAACAAATAAAAACCCTCGGTCAGAGTGGGGACCAAACCAGGGTCATTCGGGTCCGAATGGGGATGGAACCCAGGTCGTTGGCGCATGCTAAGTGTATGGTCTACAACACGGCCAGTTCTTCTCTTGTGAATACAATGAAGAGAACTTCCTCTGCTTAGACATGCAGTGCAACTATCTTTCATGATTTACACCAACACGCTACCTGTATACATGTTTCAAAATTCAACATGAAATATTGCAGTAATAATGCATGGTACAAGCGCCCATTGGCTGTGGTCATTACAACATGTGATTATCCTTATGGCTTCGGGTTTTAGAGCCCGTCATCCTCTACAAAAGGAACACACGCTACTGCAGCTGTACCCTTAGGTCACGTAGTGGGTGCACATACCAGGTTCACACTGGTTTCATCCACTAAAAGTACCCACTAATAATAAATAAATATCACAGCATATCAACGGAGTGAATGACAATTGGTTGGGCGAAGCGTTGATCAGCCCGCCCATGCTTTCGTCCACTCATTCGTTCTTGCTTCCGTTCGTCCATGCGTCCGTCCGTGTGTCCATTCATTCGTGTGACCGTCGGTGCATCCGTCCTTCCGTGCGTCAATTCACACGCCTATTCTTCCGTCTGTCCATCCGTCAGTCCGTGTGCCTGCTCGTGCGGCCATCCCTATGTCTGTTTGTCCACCCGTCCATCCGTGCGTCTGCCCCTCTGTATGTTTGTGCGTCCTTCAGTCCGACCATCTACCTGTATGTCAGTCCGTCTGTCCGTCTATCTAATGAACACTCCAAGTGCTGCCATCTCGCACCTTTTCATCATGTATTCATCAAATAAAAGTGCCGCCATCCAGCGGACATTCTGAGAACCGCCCTTTCGGGTATGTGCCACCGGAGGCTACATACACCGTCGAAGGATGGGCGGACCCATAATCTAAGGGGCTTCGCCCCTAAAAATTTAGGGTCCGAGTGAGTATATATCCCAAGCCGTACGCGTGGCACGAAAATGTTCTACCACTCGCCCACATGTCCGCTTGACAGCACAAAGAAAATAACTTCCTCTGCTCGCAAAAGCAGCTTTTATGCGTCAGTACACAGAACACAGGTACATGCGCATTTAGGAACGTGACATCGCGTTCAACTTCTAAAAGCGAAGCTTAAGGGTGCCCCAGTGTTTTATTTTGCTTTATTTTTCATCTTATATTTCAGTGGCAGAAAGCGCTGCTGCCGCCGTATACGAGTTCATAGGCAAATGTAATAAACTAATAACAATAAAATTTCCCTCGTTGTGTACCGTTTAGTGACATCTTTTTTCCCCTTGGCTATTTTCGGTTTTATATACACATAATCATTTTTTACTATATGCTTTAAGGAGACGTTATCACTTCTATATAGCGCCAGCTACTCTATTCCACAGATAATGGACGTGGAAATCACAGTATTGAACTGAATTTACAGGGAAAAAAAGACGAATCTCACCTATGATGGGAATCGATGTTACGAGAAGCACAAGTGAGGAAGGTTGATATGTCAATTTGAAATTAGCACATTACAAGGCGAGCGGACGTAGTACACACTAAACACAAGTAGAAATGTTAGGCCTACTCGCATATCTAGATAAGTTGCAAGTATGTTGTTCATAGTAGCGTAACAACGGTACCATTTACGTTTCCAATACCAGCACCAGCAGTGGTATGCATGTAAATTATGCCATCCATGATCTCTAAGTCATTATTACTACGTCATGAACACAAACGTGCCTGGCATTCGTGTTCGTCATTCATACAGGTCTCGTAATACCAAATTTAGTATATAACGACCGTGAGCGCATCATGAGCGTGGCATGTGCTCATGTTCTCACATCACAAGCATGTATAGGTTGTCATGTTTGCACCAGTCATATACGTTCGTTATCCATTCATGCCTCGTAACACCAGATTCGCTATATGTGAAGATAGCAAAACGACCGCAAATGCATCATGAGCGTGATATGTAGTCATGTTTAACATCACACGCTCGTCATGATTATCATGTTTCCACCAGTCATAAACATTCGTCAACCATTCACGTCACGTATTACGAAATTTGGAACGGCCGCGAACGCATTATGAGCGCGATATGTAGTGATGTTTTTACATGGCACGCGTGTCATGATTATCATGTTTGCACCAGTCATATACCTTGTTCGTCCGTTCGCTTTATGTAATACCAAACTTGGTAGATTTGAAGATATCGAAAGAACCACAAACGCACCATAGGCGTGACGTGTAGTCATCACTTATATGGCATTTATGCCACGATTTAGAGGTTGTGGCCTGTCACATATGTTCGCCATGCAGTCATGTCATACCATAGCAGTTTTGCATTACGTCATGTGAACGAAAGCACCGCAAGAGCAGCAAGATCATGAAATCTAAATCATGACATTTATGACAAACATATAATAATTTTTATGTTAGAACCAGTCACTTAATCTCGTCATACAGTCAGGTTATGCTATATCAATTTTAGTATAGATCCCAGTGTCAAAACGGCAAGCAGAGCTAAAAGTCGTAGGTGGCTAGATAGATAGATAAACAGATACGCTCTAAGTCACTGAAGTTCATTAAGAATGCTTCGCATTTAAAGAAACACAAAATACTGCTCCCCTTAAGTCGACGTCAAGTTTGGAATTTTAATGAAAATGAGCGTTGCGAAGCGACTGGTTTATTAATGCATCAGTAGCTTCAGGATGTTCCCTAACACTGTTGTTTGTAGTGCTCTTGGAACTCTTTCCCTGTTCTGCCTTTACTAAACTTATCTTTCTGGCTTTGTTCCGCTCAACTAAATTTCTGGCTTTCTTCAAGCTATGAGCTCTTCACTTCTTGTCTAACAGATTCCAGCTGTCGAACACAATCTTGGTCCGTTTAAGTCAGGTGCTTTCGAAGCATCAGCTCATGGTACTTGAGCACCTGTGACATTTCCTTTCCCGGAAACATTTGCTCCTCTTGAATAGGCTCTGGACCTACTGGAGACTGAGAGCCCTATAGAGGTGACGTTAAGTTCAGTAGATCACTGTCATTAAATGTATTCAGGTTGATCAGGTCACTCTTGTTACCAGTCGAAAGTACTGGTGATGCTTTGTATTTAGCCTTCAGATCTTCAAATGCCTCGCTAGATCCACAAGCAAGAGGGTAAAAAAAAACTGCCCGCAGCTTCCCTCGGGGGAACACTGAGGAGGATGCGGAGCATATAATTGGTTAACGGGGTGTTAAAGTGCGACTTATTTGGGTCGATGGCTAAATTGGTTAACGTGGTTGTGAAATGGGGTGTTAAATTGCGACTTACTTGGGTCGATGGCTAAATTGGTTAACGTGGTTGTAGGAGGGGGTGTTAAATAAGTGAACACGTACACACGTATGCGAAAGGGCGGCGCTGGTCGAAGGGACGTCGATCAACGTGTTTGTGGATTCGTTGGCATTCATTTCACGGCGACTTCGGACGTCGACGTGCCGTACAAACCAACGGACGAGCGGCAACTGAGCGAGTGAGCGCCGACCTTGAGTATATATACAGTGCGACGGCGCATGCGCTGTCAGCTGTCGAATGTTCTCGAAGGAGAAGCGCGCGCGCGGCACAGATGGCGACGGCGCGACGGCGCATGCGCTGTCAGCTGTCGAATGTTCTCGAAGGAGAAGCGCGCGCGGCACAGATGGTGGGCGACGGGGCGACGGCGCATGCGCGCGCGTCAGCTGTCGAATGTTCGAGAAGCGGTGCGGACGGTGCGGACGACGCACTACAAGGCGCGAGTATAAGATGCTTCCGCATCTAAAAGGTAAAAGGAGCAGCTACCTAGGCTTGTTATGCTCAGCCGGTGGCCGCTGCTAAATTTTAGAAGAAATTCTAAAATTTCTGACTATCTTTAATCGTGAAAAGTGCCAGTGACACTCTCGTAAATTAGGTATTATGGGTGAAATTTGAAACGATGCTTCTCGTTTCAATAGGTAAAGAAATACAAAGAATACTCGCAGGATTATTGTGACTTGCCTGGTGCGACTCGAAGGCAATAGCCATGTTCTTCCTCCCAATTTATTTATTATTTATTTATTTATAATTTGTATTTGTTACGTCAAATACCCCAGTTAAGTGGTTTTACATAAGGGGGAGGTCAAAAATGCAACATAACAAATGTTTGACAACTTCTTTGAAGAGTACTGAGCTGGAGTGGTGGGCGGTACCGACAAGAATAGAGTTCTAGTCTGTAGGCATAAACACGAAAAAAGACGATGAGTGAGGTACGGTCCAAACACGAGGTGGATGAACGGCTGTGGTGTGGTTCAGCCTTCTAGAATGGCAATGATAAGAGAGGTACTGTGGTGAAATTTATGAAAAACACAAAATCGGGTGGTTTGCTACGAACAGAAAGATTGGGAAGGTCATTATGAGATTTTAGCTCTGTAATGCTACTGTTGTATGAGTAATCAGAGAGCATAAACATGGTCACGCGATTCTGAAAATATTCTAGTGTATTAATCAGGTTATACTGGTTGGGATCTCATATGGCACACGCATATTCTTACGTTGGTCGAAACAGTGTGTTATACGCTAATATTTTTACTGAAGATGGGTTCCAGGCCTAAGTTCCGGTGTATGTAGCCAAGTACATGGTTAGGTTTGTTCGTTTTATTAGTGATGTGTGGCATCTAAGAAAGATCAGTAGTGAGTTCATTGCCAAGGTATCTAAAGGAAGTAACACGTTGAATAGGGGAGTCACAAATAAGGCATTGATGTGCATGATAGTCTTTTCTTTGGTGACAAGACAGATGTCTTGTTGACGTTTAGTGACATGAGCCATTTTTCGCACAAGTCGTTTATTACGTGGTCTGGGTCAGAATAAAGCGCTGATAGACGCTTCGTCTATCGGCGCTTTAATCTATCGGCGTCTATCGGCTGATAGACGACTTAGTCTATCAGCCGATAGACGAAGTCGTCAGCGAATAATGTGATGTTAGATGAAATTTTGGTTGATAGGTTGTTGTTGTTATATATTAGGAAGAGTAGAGAGCCAAGTACTGAACTCGAGGAACTTCTGATGTAAAAAAATGACTAAGAAGAGTCAGTGTTTACCACGAAAACTTGTTTCCTGTTAGTAAAAAATGTTGGACCTAATTTTGTACAAGTGGGTGAAGGTTCAAGCGCAACAGCTCAAAAAAGTCTTTTATTCGTAACCGTGTCAAAGGCCTCCTCAAAATCCAGAACTGGAGCATCTACTGGTACGTCAACATCTATCACGGAGCTAATGTCTTTACTAAATATTGCTAACTGCATTTCACAAGAAAGACCTTTCGGGAAACCACGCTGGTTTTCGTTGAAAAAATCAACAGAAAGAAACAAATTAGCTGCTCGTGAGTAAATGATGTGCTCTATTAGTTTGCAGCAAACGCACGTCAATCATATAGGCCGATTGATGTTAGAGGAGGAATAAATAGCTTTTTGAAGGACAGGAATGATCTTTTCTACTTTCCAGTCCCCTGGCACCACTGCAGTTTCCAGTGACTGCTGAAAAATGTTCTGAAGGATGACATGACTTACAGGCTTTGTACTTCTCAATACTTTTTAGCCTATGTCGTTGTGAAGATCATTTAGGTGACTCAAGTACCTTTTCAATTCCTGTAACACTGATGATGAATAGCGGCATGGGCGGATGATCAAGAAAAGGAATGTTAGGCAGAATGTAGCCAGGTTCATCAAATAAAACAGAACAAAATGGTGCGTTGAGAGTATACGGTACACTGTATTCGGGTATGAATGAGTCATGAATGAGCGAGTGGCTGTATCATGTGTTTTGAGAATGGTCAACGGCATCGGACTCATGGGCAGGTGAAAAGATGTGAGCAGTACCGTCAAAACGGGTCATATTGGTTGTTGCACGAAGTGCCGAGGACCATTTCTTGTGGCAGTAATCAGCAATATGTCCAACGCAGTGGCAGTTGAAGCATATGGGGTGGTCATCTGCAGCTCACCACTCAGCCGGGTTGCGAGTACGTGGAGAAAACCATCAGTCGGAGGAGGACATCACGAAAGGACGGTCGCTTACTCTGGGCGTGGTGACAAGGAACACGGAATGCACTCCGATGTTTTGAAGCTCCTGGCGCACGATGGCTTGAATAAGAGGTACAGTAACAGGAGTGGCATTGGTGCTGTGCGAATAGAATTCTGAGGGCGTCATTGCTTCCAGTTTGCGACGAAAAATGCGTGTCAGGTCTCCGGGCAGCGATGGACGTTGTGGTGCGGACTGGTCCTCGCAAGTCGATGTTACGCTGGTGCTTGGAAGTCGGGTGAATATTTGTAGAATGCGGCGACTTTTCACTTGCTCGAACTGACGACACGCTTTGATGATCGCGTCCACGGTGGAACAGCCCTTGCACATCAGGAGATTGAATGCGTCGTCGGCAATCCCTTTCGGGTCATGCCCGACGTTGTCACCTTCTGTCATGTCGCTTTCGGCCTTTCGGCAAAGGGCCCGCACGTCTTAAATGTATGCGAGGTATGAATGATTCTGTGGGGGATTGGGCACGGCAGGCCAATTCCTTTTTGGTGATCTTACGACTGGCGGTTTTACCAAACACCTCTCACATCTTCTCTTTTCATTGGTTGCAGCTTGTGAGTTCTTCTTCGTTGTTTCATAGCACACATTGGCCGTGCCTCTCAAGTAAAGCAGCACATCAGCCTACTGAAGTGTGGGATTTTCTCTGTTCGGTACACTTACTGTTCGAACATGGCCAACCAATCGTCAACGTCGACGCCATCGGTCCCGTAGAATATACTGGGATTCTTAAGTGGCGTGAAAAACGCATGGTTACGACGCTGTGTTCGTTGGAGACACTGACGTTTCCAGCCACAGCATTGGCCATGGCTGGAAAAGCGATGCAACTTCAGCTGTTTTGCCTGATGGTTACGCCGCACCTCTCACCAATATGTTACGGGGTTGGTGACTTTTTTACAACATGCATTTACAGAGGGAAACCACAGGCAAGAGTCAGAATGACTGATTGTCACACTCGCGCGCCTGTCAGCTCCTTCTGCCCTTCATCTTCCTTTACATCATATCCGTAACAATATCTTCATTTTTTGTTCATCAACGTGTTTAAAAAAAAACAGAACACGCCTGAATGAACATCGAATGAATTACTTCGTACTCGTCGTATGTTTTAGCTGCGCGACTGCGTAACACAAAACGAAGAGCACTGCAGATGAAAAATAATGACACTAATACAACTTACGCAGTGGTTAACAAACTACCAGAAGTGAAGTAAATGACACGCAAGCGCACTTTGCCACTTATCGAGTATTTCATGAGAAGATGGACGAGCTTCCGCTTCTTCATGAATGCTGAAGCCCAGATGAGTTAGCTCCGACCATTGAAGTGAGGCAGGAATAATGACGCCATTTCAATGGTCACGCTAACGCCCCATTTGAGATTTTAGAAGGAGTTCAACGCTTCTACTTGTCGAGAAACACTGACGGAGTAGCGCATTCGTAATTCAAGGTATCAGCTATTCTTGCCGACAACTACAAGGAGACAAACAACAATAGAATTAGAAAACTTACACATAACGGAAGTGTTTGCAGGAAGTTTTCTGCTAGCATAGAAGAGAGAAACAATAACAACACGTTCGTCAATATTCACAGGGGTTGATTTTTGAATTTTTGATCACCTTTGGATCCTTCTTGGTCAGTGCCACTAGACGAAATATTTAAAAGCAGCTGTTTGACCGAAGTAAGAGTGAGAAATTTGTGAGGGTGTCATTTTGTATAAGAATAGTCGCATTACCACAAGTCGCTAACCACTCCAATCACCACCGAGATGGCATCGCGCACTACCTGTTATAATCAAAATTGAATAGAAGTCAAATCAAATCTATACTAAAAAATCAAAATAGACTCTGCGCACAAACTAGCACCGACGCCTACAGAGAATGGCTGGGGTTAAATGTAGACAAAAAGCCGCGGATAACATTTCCACCAAAGTAAAGCCTGTCGTCCGTAGTAACTCGTCCGCATAGCAACGTCTACGTGACTACGTCAGAAGGCGCATTGTGTGGTCTGTCTAGCAATGAGCAGATATTACGTGCGTTTCATGAAAATTGTCAAATACAAGTTTGTCGTGATGCTTTGTGCATCAGCTTATTATGTTTGAGATGCTTCGAAATAAGTGCCACCTGAAAGAGGCGCACTTCAGAAAAGGAGGAAATGAAGGGATATCAGGGAGGTCAAACAGATGCGATTCGTCCTGTTTAATAACATAATCTGCCCTTTTACCTTTGTACCGCTAACTTCATTCAATCTCTTCCAGTTCTGCGCTCTTTTAGAAATCAGTGCTGAGCCAATGTATAATACAACCCCAGCCATTGAACGTGCTTGACTAGGACCCCTGTTATCTCGACTGCATAGCATCGGCGGCGGAGCAGTAATGTTTGAAGCAAGCTTAATAGATTTTATGCAGCATTGAGTGGGGTAAAAATTATTAGTGGCAGCCCAGGGAGCAGTTTTCTGCTAATAACAAACCCGTATTTATTATGAAAGGTACAAAATGGGCCCATTTGTATTGGGTATTACGCAATGTGGCCCATAAACATCAGCTTGTTACCTAAATCTGTGTTATCTTTATATTGAGAGCTAACTTCACCTAATTTCTTCGACCTTTGCGCCGACTCACAGACAAGCTTAAGAGTGTTGCGAGAGCCCGTGATACTTATTACAGCAGCTAGAACTGCCTGATGCTTCTCAGGCGCCTTGTGATCAATCGCATAACATATATAACCAGCGCAGCGACGGCGATACCTAATGGTGCCCACCTTGCAGTTTTGGAACGGCGAAATTCTCACTTCACGCTAAATCGGCTCTACGACCACACAAAGCTATTTCTTTCGAAGGCTGGTATCCTATTATTGTTAGACGAGCTACAGCCTCGGTGCGTTTCTAGCTTAGCCCACCTTTATCAAAGCTCTGTTGAAAGGCGTTGCTCAGCGCCTGGGTGAAGAGCTGCACCTCGTGTTTACGCCACACTCATCAGAATTCCTTCTGGCCATTGAACGATCAGATCTGTTGCCATGCAATTTCACTCGCTTTCTTAAGTGTATTTATCTCGCTTTGGTCTGCCTTATTAAGTAACTATACTTTCCTCGTTTACGTTTCCTTCGTAGTGCTGACAAGCCATTCTTGGGAGTGGCGCTGTAACGTCGTTTTGCTCGGCACTTTCCCTACAGAATTGCAAGATTAATTTTAGCACATTTTACCGGATGCCTGTAAGAGTTTCCACAAAGAGGTTGTGAAAACACTATAACAAAATCTTGTTGCCAAGGTGCATATTGTTTCTTAAAAACCTGGCCATTAAAGCAGTGCAAACGGTCGCTAAGCAGATGAAGAAAGAAGCTGACTGATACTTTGGATTTATATCAAACCAACCTCATAAGTGACATTTATAAAGAGACCGGTGCATTATGTAAGCTGCGTCACAGCTCCATTAACAGACAATCAGTCTCGCACTTCATGAATGTAGTATAAGGCTTTCAGCTCAAGATACGAGTTATGAGAATTAAGAAGTACAAATATCAAAACGCAGCCTCCACCATGTTCATGTTTAAGCTATAAGAGAGGAATGAACAAAGTATAAGAACGAAAAATTGCAACAGTAGAGATAAACTTCAAAGATCAAGAAGAAACGAGGCATTTATTGCACACACACAAAAAAAAATTGCCCGCAGCTTCCCTCGGGGGAACACTGAGGAGGATGCGGAAGCATGTAATTGGTTAACGGGTGTTAAATTGCGACTTACTTGGGTCGATGGCTAAATTGGTTAACGTGGTTGTGAAATGGGGTGTTAAATGAGTGAACACGTACGGCACGTATGCGAAAGGGCGGTGTTTTATTTATTGCGACGAACTTTGAGGACGATGGCTTTGTGGTCGGTAATGTAAAGAGTGAGTGGATCGGGTTGGATAGGTCGTAGGTCGAAATTTGCAGCGCGCGCGCGGCACAGATGGCGACGGCGCGACGGCGCATGCGCTGTCAGCTGTCGAATGTTCTCGAAGGAGAAGCGCGCGCGGCACAGATGGTGGGCGACGGCGCGACGGCGCATGCGCGCGCGTCAGCTGTCGAATGTTCGAGAAGCGGTGCGGACGGAACGGACGGCGCACTACAAGGCGCGAGTATAAGATGCTTCCGCATCTAAAAAAATCACTCTTGAGTAGCGTAGTTCGGGCAAAATGTGCCGTTCAAGTGTTCCGGTGATTTTCGAAAGTAGGCCCTATTCCATCAGAGCTGTTAGACATATTGGCTGGTCAAGCGTCAGTTTGGTATAGAGTAAATCAAAAATGACATTCATAGAATGTTGTTTCATTGGGGATGATTTACACCTAATTCTAATAAGGTCCTTGTGATGAACATTCTCATTAGAGAAGTAAATAATGACAATTCAGAGAGCGTGCAATTTTGTGTAAATGCGTTTATAAAACTTTACCTTGGGCAGTTATTTAACATAATTATGAAAACTAATGGACCTAAACAGAAGATCGAGACAGGCCATGCTTTAAGTCAGTAGGTGAATCGTAATAGCTGACGAATAATGCTTCGCCACGTCGTAAATGGAAGACTTATAACAGCGAAAATACTTTGGTAAATTGGCAGCTTTTTTCCAGTTTCATTGTACAACCATTTTACACCAATTTAGTGATAACCATTGAAATATGCAGAATGGGCTCAATTTTCCGTTTGAATGCACGCATCTACCGTCTAGATGTCGATCGGCATGGCATTGACCCGCTGAACGCATCGAGCTATAGGTTACGGCTACGATGTTCTACAAACACAGTCGTAAATCTCATTGCCTTGTTTCCACGTTTTAGCGCATGATAAAATACCTTGACATATAAGGTTGTCTCGAATGTTCATGGTACTCCTCGGTGAAACAGTGGCTAGGGTGCTCTGCTACTGACCCGAAGGTCGCTGGTTGGATCCCAGCCGTGGCGGTCGCATTTCACTGCAGCCGAAATATGGTAGAGGCCCGTGTACTGCACGATATCAGTGCACGTAAAAGTGCACCATGTGGCCGAAATTTCCGGAGCTCTGCGCTACAGCGACACTCATAGTCATATCGTGGTTTTGAGACATAAAACCCCAGATCATAAAATGAAAGCTGGAAGGCTCGTGTTCACTGTCTTCTTTTCCGACATTTGTACGAGAAAGCGTTACTATAGATAGATAGATAGATAGATAGATAGATAGATAGATAGATAGATAGATAGATAGATAGATAGATAGATAGATAGATAGATAGACAGATAGATAGATAAATAGATAGATAGACAGATAGATATAAAAATAGATAGATAGATAAATAGATAGATAGATAGATATATAAAGAGATAGATATATAGATAAATAGATAGATAAATAGATAGATAGATAGATAGATAGATAGCGCGAAGCCGAGACAAGGTACGGAACAGCGTTCGAGACAACGTCGTCGTTTATGCCACAGTACCGTGTAAGTTGGCCCTAGCCTGTTGAGCATCGCGCGCGGCTTCGCGAAAATTCGAATTGAGAATGTTCCGGCAATAGTGTGCTTTAGTGTGCCTTCTTCTTTCGTCCTTGTTTTGAGTTTCGTTCGTTTTTCTCGCACCGAAACATAAACTGGCCCATATTTTCACGCTTCTGTAGTGATTAAAACCACCGTTTTTTGATAATTCAGCTTAAATAGAAAAAAAAACAATTGAAAAGCAAACATCTGGTGAAATACTGTTAAAATAATCCAATTAGTATCCACCAACGCGGTTCTCATTGTCAGCATTATTTGTTTCATTTTCAACCTTTTGTCTTAATTGCCTTGCTTTTATTGTGAGCTGTGGAGCAGCTCTGTCTAAAAATATTGTTGATTGTGGCCATCTTCTGTCACCCAACTGACAGAGTTGCGGCAATACTTCAATCCTAATGTTTCATTCTTCAGCACATACGATGCGGTCCTCAATAAATTAAGCAGAGACTCCAACATCACAAGTTTTACTAGCCTGTATTCCTATATTCTTACTTGTCTACAGAAAAAAAACATACGCCATGCCGGAATTTTAATGAGCTCCTCCTTTCGATCGCGCAGCTTGCAGACACAATTGTGTCTAATTACACTTTAAATACTGCGCTTCTTGTAATTGCCTTAGAAGGGCTACTAGAAAGGCTGGAAAAGCTTCGACGTTGACGAGTCTCTAGGTTCAATATACATCTCAGTATATTGTCGGAAACTACCCACATCCTCAAGAGGACTACATACTTAGTTGCAGCGAAATTTACGACCACTGGGGTCCTTCTACGTTCATGGAATTCACAGGCACATCACAAAGTCACAAAGTACGATGCAGCTAGGAGCTAGAAGTGTTCGACCGGACCCGCTCCGATGCGCATATACAAAAACAAAACAGTGGTGACTACGATATGTCCGATGTGAATTGTGTGCGCAGCTTCCTGTAGGGGCAATACCAACTACATCTGAAGTTGTGGCTTTCCGCAGTCGATCGACTATGCCATAAAACATAATTTTGGCGGGGTAGAACGGTACCCATACGCCATTATTTGTCTTTGTGTGAAAAAGCGAAGCACCCACTAAAGTAAGTAGTATGGGTGCTTTGATAACGCTGTATGCTGCTGATGACGATGAATAGTTGTGGCTGAGCACCTTGCAGCCGGTGGAAAGCTATAAAGCACACACTCGTTCCGCAATTAGCGTTCTGCGACTCCAGGTTATTATTCTACTCTTTTCCACGCTGTATCACAAAAGTTAAGGCGGTGCCTTACCCGTCGTGACACCTGTGTAAGGTCTTTCTGCACGTGAGTCTTGAGCACCAACGTTTCTCTATGTTAGTGAAGAGACAAAACCAGCTTAGCTCTGTAGTTGAATACTCAAATACCGAGCAGAGGGCCTGAGTTAAAATTCCATTAGATTCTGGCGTATTCTTTTTTTTCATTTCTTCTTTTCATGTGACCGATGGTAAAGGCGATGGCGACGCCGCTGAACGTAGCAACGGGCACCGAAGAGCTGCACTCCGGAATAATAGAAAAAAACACGAAAAACCCATTAACAGCGTTTGCCCTAGTTCGAAATCGGCCACGCAAAAGTTGTCACACGATTTTTACCATATTTCTAAAAAGTTGTGAGATGAGCGCAGTGACTTATGCAGGGGGAGGGGCGTGTTTAGGAAGCGTGTTCCTTCACTAGGTGCTTTCAGAAAACTGTTTCTTATTCATCAAAAAGAAATCCTAAGAAAGGCACAATATTACAGAATTGTGCAACTAAACACACTTTCCTTATCGCAAAGAAAAACGTGTTTTCTTTATATCAATGTTTTCCTAACTTATGCTCTAAAGCTTTTCTCCGCACGCATTGTTAAGACTGCCATCGTTATTGAAGTTCTCTCGGTGTTTATGAAAAGGACGAAAATATTTCGACGCATTCCAAGCAAAGATGTGCCATCAAGACGGGCTGATTTATTCTCAGCAAAAAGTGAACAAGGTGTCCAGGACCGGTTCTCGCAAAGAAAACGCACGAGCAAAGAATTGACATTGTGAACTCGACTCGATTCAAGGCTTTCCAAGGAAACAATGATTCAACTGGGCCATTTCCGAGATCACGGTGGATCTGGAGAAACTGGCACCAGCGTGGTATTTGCAGTTTGGGCGGAAAGCTTAAACCCAAGTCGGTTGTAGCTGCACCCTGCGAGGAGAAACAAAGCTCCTTCGAGGAGAAGCGAAGTCTCGGAAATTCGCAGTTAAACCGTGACTTCTAGCAAAAGACGATGAATTGATTGTGTGGCTGAAGGAAAGGAAAAGGCACTATCTTCTGCTGCCCTTCCGGGAGCACGTCTCAGCGCCTCGACGACGAGAAATTAGTCGACCACTCTTTCTTCTTCCTCTCTCCATAGCATCGGGTAAATGAAGTGGGAGGTGTGACGATAAGCTCTCAGGCAACTAGATTGTCCTATCTGAACGCAGTCAAGCAAGTTTGGCACGTGTACCGAGAGCCGGTTTTCGAACTTCACCCTACTTCTGGAAGAGTTCTTGGAAATCAAGGTCATCTTGGGCCGTCGGACGTGCGCAAAATGGTGGTGACGTGGGCAACACGTTGGTGCAGTGCGTTTGTGACCACATTTTGGCATCATATCGACTGTGCCCTCGACACTTGCATTCCCCGCCTTCGTGGGTGGAGCACTTAGACGATCGAGCGCCGTCTTAGCTGAAGCTATGGCCAATACACCTAGGGTTGGCAACGTGGCGCTATATAAGCGGAAAACCTTTTGTATATTTTCAGCTCTCCTGTTCAGGTCTACACTTCTTGAGTTCTACTTGATCATTTTATCACCTCCTTTCGAATTCTCAGTTACTAACCATGCATGTAAGTAGATTGTTGTTGTTCTTACGAGCACCTCATCTGACTTGTTGGAGGATGGTTCCTACGACGGGGGCCCGCTGCCAAACTGAGACCCGCAGGACCCAGAGTCGCAACAGCTTGCTTAAAAAGCATGCCTCACTCGATTATGAGCTATCTACGGCGCTTCCTGATGATTATTAAGTTAAAAGGCTGTAAAAAAACTGCACTTCAAAAAAGGGCAGCATATAATGTTGGCTGTTCAAAATCCTCGACAACACTTCTGCAAGGTTGTCGACTCACGTTAGCATGAAAAGAATAAAGAGTACGTTGATTTGGCCGAAATTCGTTCTGATGGCTTCGAACGGCTTGCAAGTTTGAAAACGGGTCCCTTTCGATCAAATATTTTGTCTGAAAGTGCAGCGTCTTGCTACACTCACACACGTGCATTGTATACCTAAATTGCTTTTTTTCTAAGAAAATGGTTCCTCGTATATTCACAATTAAAAAAAAGCTTGGCAGCACAGAACCTTCCAACGCAGTCGTATGAAGGTAGCACAATGATTAGGCTAATCTGTAAGCTAGCGAACATTCTTTTTGGTACCCCTTTGACGGAACTGCTAGAGTTTGTTTTAGTAATTGCGATACATTACATATTAATGGGTTTTTTCATATCCTGATATCAATCAAGGTCCTTTCTTAAAAACAACCACTAGTGAAAGTGATACGTCTTTCCTATAATTATAACAATAACGCTTTTTTGAACATTGCGAAAATAATTAAGATCAGAAATTTAATTACGAATGGTATACAGATGGTATAAGTGCTACGAAGGAGGGCTTCAGTCATCAGTCTCTAACGAAGCGCATATCTGAATGTGTGTTAATTTACATGCCATTGGCTTAAAGAACAGAAAGCATTCATTTGTCTACAGCGCTAAATAACTGGAAGAAAATTCTGTGAGTTAGCGGAAATCGCAACTGAAACAACTCGGAAAATCAAAAAGAACTGCAGGATTTTTTCTCATAAAAGCCACGCGAAATTGTCAAAAAGAGTAAAGTTAATCGTACGCTACTTTCGATTCCCTAGGTGAAGGATTTAAAGTCACTCCATCCATAAAATAAAAGATTTTTAGAACAATATTTTGCAGAAACAGCGTTATTTTGCGCAGCCTCCTGGGTTCAAGCCCCCGCCTCCAGAATTGGCCAATGTTGCATGCGTATATGGTTCCACTGTCGATTTCTTTTCTTCCGGTTTGTTTCAGTTTCGTTCTTCGATGCCCTGATTGCGTAGTACCTGCATTACTGCTGATATCTCAACTGAGTTAAACGCCTTCTCGTAATCTATGAAGGCTATGCATAGGAATCGTTTGCATTCCACGCATTTATGTATTACCTGATTGATAGTATAAAAACGGTAATACGGTCTGTTGTCGAGTAGCCTGTATTAAATCCTGCTTGGTCTTTTGGTTGATAGAACTCTACTGTCGCCTTAACTCTATTAGCTAATACTTTTGTATCTTTTATATAGGGACTGAACAGTAAGATGATCAGCCTGTAATTAATCAAGTCTTTGACGTCTCTTTTCTTATGGGGTAAGATTATTGGCGTTTTTCCAAGATTCTGGCACCCTTCCCGTCAAAACAACTTCGTATATAGGGTTGCCAATTTTAGAAGCTTGTCCCTTTTGCTGGCGGGTTGTCTCTCGTCGTTGCGCCGGCGTGAATGCTAGTGCTTGTTGCTCCTGGCAGAGGCGCAGCTGTGCTTTTTGCTTCAAGAGCTCTCACTAGATGGCGCGCCACTGCTTAGGCGACGCTCACTCGACTATCGGCGCCTGCTCTAGTTTGATGGGACCACGCCTATATGTAACACTCGCTCATGGGCTTGCTGTATCTTTCACCGGGCGTTCCTCAGTGCACCTCGATAGTGCTACCCACCATGAACATCGAAGAAGCGGAGGAGGTGGAGCGGAGGGCTCGCAAGGCGGCTGCAGCGCGGACTCCTCCGGGTCCACGTGTTTCGGGAGGGTAGAGGGGGCAGCCACCCTTCAGTCACCAGTAGCTTTGCTCTTTACATTTCTTCTAAGGCTTTCCTCACTTCCCCTGTGCTTACTCGTAGGACGTCTAATTCCTCTGGACTATTAGTGTTGCTCACAATAACATCCTGGTTGCTACAGCTCTCTGTAGAACTCCTCCGCCACCTCGACTATCATATCCATGTTGGTTATGACAATGCCTTCCATATTCCTCAATGCATACATCTAATTTTTGCCTATGCACAAGGCTGACTTCACAGTTTTTTGGCTTATGACGCTTTTTACAACCTGTTCAATTCTTTCCATGTTATATCTTCTGATGTCGGCTACTTTTCATCTGTCAAAAGGTAGCTGAAAGCTCCACTAGCTCTATTTTCTCGATTGTTTATGAGGCTTTCTTGATTTGTCGTGTCTCAATAAGATTTTTGTCTCCTGAGATAGTTTGCCAGTGTCCTGTCTAGTTACTGTACCTTCGA
Source organism: Rhipicephalus annulatus (assembly GCA_013436015.1). NCBI lineage: Eukaryota > Metazoa > Arthropoda > Arachnida > Ixodida > Ixodidae > Rhipicephalus > Rhipicephalus annulatus. The sequence goes on along the minus strand of WOVY01000061.1, from coordinate 8,133 downwards.
AATTCATTTCACACTCTTTGATGATCCTAGTATGACGATCATTCATTGTGTCAACGCTAATGTCGGTAATCTCGTTTAGTGCTTCGAATATATTCTGAAGTAAAACTCTGAATTCCTGTACTTTCCCTCTCTCTCAGTTCATTAATTGGCTTCTTGCGCATCAGTTTTTGGATTCACCGCCACCATAGTTATCTATAAAGAAAGCGACAGAATTCCAATAAAGAAGGGTGTAAGGCAGGGAGACACAATTTCTTCAATGCTATTCACTGCGTGTTTACAGGAGGTTTTGAGGACCTGAAATTGGGAAGAGTTAGGGATAACTGGTAATTTAGAGTATCTTACTAATCCGCGACTTGCTGATGACATTACCTTGCTTAATAACTCAGGGGACGAATTACAGCTCATAATTACCGAACTGGACACGGAAAGCAGAAAAGTAGGTCTGAAATTATGCAAAAAACCAAAGTAATTTACAAATATCTCCGCAGAAAACGGCACTTTGTGACAGGTGGAGAGACGCTGGAAGTTCTAAAGGAATATCTCTACTCATTACAGGTAGTAACTACGGAGCGGAACCATGAATGAAATAACTAGAAAAATAAAAGTGATGTGGGTCGCTTTCGGCAAACATTCTCAAATTATGGATGGTAGTTTACCACTAGCTCTCAAGAAGAAGGTAGAGAACAGTTAAATCTTGCCAGTACGCACCTACGGAGCAGAAGCCTGGAGGCTTACAAATAAGGTTCAGCGAAATTTAGGACGACGCAGTGAGCAATAGAGAGGAAAATGATAGGAGTAACCTTAAGAGACAAGAAGAGAGCAGAGTGGGTTTGATATCCCTAACTGTGGTTAGGGATATCATAGTTGAAATCAAGAAGAAGAAATAGACTCGGGCCGGGCACGTAGCATGTAGGCAGTATAACCACTGCTCATTAAGGGTAACTGACTGAATTCCCAGAGAGGGGAAATGCACGAAGGAGAGACAGAAGGTTAGGTGGGGCGATTTGAATAAAACGTTCGCGGGTATAACGTGGCTATGAAAAGCACAAGACTGGGTTGATTGGCAGATCTTTGCCCTGCAGTACACGTAGTCTGGCTGATAATAATGATTTTAATACTCAACCGCATGAGAGAGAAACTGTTTTGAAATGCTTTTGTGCGAGGAAAGATTGCTGGTGATGAATATTTGTGATTGTGCCTGTTGTTGTTATAGTAAGAGGCTTACCAGATGCTGGAAGAGCTAAATTGATTTTACATGCAAGGTAGTTGCGAAGGAATGAAAGGCGGTTAACATTTCTACGGACTCCCAGCGTCGGTATGTCATCAAGCTTCATTACATCTCTCTACGATGAACATTTTCTAGTACAGAAATGTCTTCTTAATGGTGCAGATCCCACTACTAATGCGGCTCCTAATGAATATAGTCTTTTTAACACTACAGAAGGTACAAATTGCTAGCGCTAAACATATCTGGTTCAGCTGAGATCATGACATGTTTCCTTTGTCCAGCAAGTAATATCTTAAATTATGTGAACAAGCCTATACGCACTTACTTGTTATCTCTGCGGTGCTGCTACCCCAAAACCAAAGGTGATCACAATCAATGTTATGTTTTTATGTAGGTACCAACAGTACACTTTGCTAAAAAAAGTAACTCATTGAACGTCACATAAGGCTGGACTACTACGTATTAAACTTTTCAACACGATAATGTTTGATTTGATTGATTGATATGTGGAGTTGAATGGCCCAAAACCACCTTAAGATCATGAAAGATGCCGCAATGGAGGACTACGGAAATTTTGACCGCCTTGGGTTCTTCAACATGCGTCGAAATCTGAGCACACGGGCCTACAGTATTTTCGCCTGCTTCGAAAATCCAGCCACCAAAGCCGGGACTCGATCCCGCGATCTGCGGGTCGGCTGCCGAGTACCTTAGCTACTAGACCACCGTGGCGAGACAAGACGATATTGTTCGATGTTGGGGTCAAACGAAAATTGAAGCCCATCCTTTTCCTCGCGTATGTCACGTCGATAAAAAGACATGTGGGTAGCTAAGAAAGAACTCAAGTGTAAAATTTATTCAGCTATCTAACCTGGGAATCGAAACCATGACACCGCGGCTTTCGATTTATAGAGCTAGGCGTTATATCTACCGTATACGCCGCAAACGCATGCAACTTCTTATAGCACGAAGGTACAACATATGCTTCCCACTTTGACAATGACGGCGACACTCATCTAGGCACGCTGAAGTGGAATACAACACTAAGGCTCTGTGGTAGCAGGCACCAGCATGGCTACATTCAAGCAGAAGGTGGTGATTTTGGCTTTTTAACACAGCGTCGATCATATTTCCTAACGTTTAACACACTCGCAACTACTTTTATGGAGGCACATTTCACTTCTGATTTATAAAAGATTAATGCGAAAGAGGAATGAACAATTTTCATGTTACTTTGGTATGGTCGTTTGTTGGAGCCCTCAATAAGTGACACCCGTGCGTGGGATCATTTATGCACGATTTCGGACAAAGTCAGCTATACGGTACCATCTCGTGGTGGTAGGTAAACGAGGTATAGAGTCAGGCCTCAGAATTGGGAACATTACTGCACTAATAGGCACGCGATTCGGGCTTAAAAGAGCTATTTATTTCAAAATATCTGCTTTTTATTGAGTTTATGCACTAGGAAGTTGAAGTTGAACGCAACCTATTTTACCGAACATCCCCGGGAACGCTGTTTGTCCAAATGCAAAGTACGTGTGACGACACTAGTTACATAAGTGCCTTTTCATGTAACCAAGTCGCTGGTGCATTACGAGCATGTGTTTGTGCACGTGCATGCATGCGCACCTACTGCAACGAGCTCTGTGTACATACCGACAGAAAACACTCCAGCGTTACGCTTCTACATTCAAAATGTCTTAGCTGGCGTTCCTCCTTGATTCCTCCTTAGCTCGCGTTCCTCTGACTAGCGGGCGATGACGGTGGCATTTGAATTCACCCTTTTCTCGATACGACGGACAAAGAGAAGAGCCCGAGGTGATAGAAAAACGACAAAGACAGCTCCTCGAATTCAAAACAGCTCGATCCCGGAAGTGATTGCACGTGGATCACGGCAGAAATGCCATGAAATGCTTTATCTTCTGGGTTTTGAAACCTACAGGTTTCAAACGCCTTGAAAACTTTCGCACTAGAAGGGACAAAAACGTGCTTGTCGCTTCGATAACCCATTTTGAGAGCAAATGAAAGCGCGCTCGTGTGAACAACACACTCAAGAAAACATGTCCTGTTGCCACTGCAGCTAAAAAAAAAGAAAGTGTCGTGCAATGCCTACTCCGCTTTTCATTCTTTATTTTATTTTTGCACGAAGGACAAAACAGTGATTTTTACACAGCGGGAAAGATGCACGGGGGTGAATTTTAACACAGAAAATTTTGTGATGTATAGGAGCCACGAGCCGCAACAACTGCGTAATAAATGAGTTTGATGTGTGTGAGTTTGTTTATTACATAAGAAAACGTAATGAACAAAAAAAAAATCAGAAAGATTCACATAAATATTCAAGGTAAGGACATGCACTCAAACTGCACGCGAGCAACTAACTGTACCTAAGCGTCCCACAAAGGTACACACAATACAGTTACTGTCCTTGAGCTACATACGCAATGTGGACACTTTACGCAAGCTGGTTTTTTTTTTCACCATGCGTCTCAGATTTTCAGTTTACATGACCCACTTAATAAAGCGCTAAAGACTAAACAGGCCACAAATTAAAAGAAAGCCACGTGGGCGATCACTTTTTTTTGAAAAGAACAGAATAAAAAAGGCTGTTCATGCTGCGACTTATACTTTTTTCATCAGCCGTTTCGATATTGCCCTGCAAAAGCAAGCGGTATCTCAAATATTTATCAGGCGCACTTACTGACTACGATGCGATTGGTATGCAGTGGAAAGCAGCACTTAAATGTTTATCACCTGCAGCATTTTTGCGACACAGAGGCTTGGATATTTAGATAGGTGAAAAGAAAAATGTTTGTGCCATTCGAGAGCTTATTGTTCACTTGATGTGCTTATGTGAATCTACGCATGGATATTTCAATTACGGCAGGATTTACAGGGGAACAGGAAAGGTCGTGCACAGAAGCGCTGCTGAAATTAGCAGCGTCTGTGAACTGTACGCTAGCACGAGTTTTTGTTGTATTGATCATTTTAATTTTTTCCCTCTTATTCTCTGTTTTTTTCTTCCCTACACTAAACAAAAAAGAGCAGATGGGAGTATACGACTTTTCTTTAGCGCATGCCTGATGGGGGTTTTGTAAACACCGTCTGGAGGGAGTAAAAAGTCAACTCCCTCACAGAACAGTATTTGTATATGGATTTAGGGGACCCTTTATAAACAACCATCGGTAAAATCTTTCAAATTAGTCTGGGAGTAAATTTTAACAGGTAATGAGAAAAATAAGAATAATGTATACAGCCGTACCATGCGCTTACGTACTTTCAAATAAATAACCTTCGAAACACACAATGTGGATCACGCGTACAGAAACATGCTCACAACGTTCGCGTAATACGTATTAGAACACTCACACTGTCAACAGCTTGTCGTTTACGCTGCACAACAAGAATTCTTTCGCCGGGTATATATAGGCGCCATATTGTGACCTGCATTATAGCTCTGCATATGTCATTTTTTACGAATAATTAAGCAATAAACATTCATGACGTATAAATTGGTGATGGCCTGGTGGAAGCACTTCAACACATGCGGCTTTTATCCTCAACCCACCATATAGTCAATGTTTTTTTTTCACTATGCCCAAACTAAATTATCAGATAATGTTTTGTCGAACGGGCTGAATTCATTACCCGTACTGTGTGTGAATGTCTGAAATACACTGAATTGTACAGAAAGGCCAAGCGGCCATGCATGAACGCTTCAACGGCGCACAATGCCGTGTGCCGTTGAAGCGTTAATGCGTGGCTTACTTTATGCCGTGTTGGCTGCGACATGTTGCCGCCGTGTTACCTTATGGGCTGTGGACATCAGTGACACTTTTTTCTTCCAATCACTTCTACCACATAACAACAAAAGGTAAGAGAAAACACTGGTACAACTGACAGTCACTGCGGATGCGTCATTACCACAAAAGCGAGTGCGTGAATGTGCCAATTCTGGATCCGAAAAGCATTCAAATGCAGAGAGCCCCAGAATGCATTTTCATCGTTGAAAAACGTAGTATTCGTTCTAACACGTGTTCTCTTAAAGGACTTTCATATGTACAGGGGGGAGGGTCAATTGTTCTCAGGCCACTATTTCATGTATATTCCTATCGGAGCGTGGCCTGAAAACATTTGACCCCCCCCCCCCCTCCCATTCCCAGTGCATGGCACTTTCTGTGTTATTTGTAATTCTACGTTTTTCATATCGGTGCTTCCGTCATTGCTTCCAATCACTGTAGCTCCAACGAATGCTTTGCACACTGCGATGACTACTGCCAGAGTTTGCGCTAATATTTTGAAGGCAACGTCATCACTGTGCTCCTCCACTGATATTTTGTAATGCAGGAAGACTTCCGATAAGTTATGACTGAAATAAACAGCAAGGAAAGCAAAAGAAGTAACAAACCAAACTAATGAACCTCAAGATAACGAAAAAGAAAGCCGCTGATGGGGTATAGCGATGAAGATGCTCTCCTGATGACCAGAATATCGCGGGTTTGGTTCCGGCCTCACAGGCCGCATTGTCAATCGAGGTGAAAATGCTAGAGGCCCATGTAGACAAATTAGGGTGCAGCAATAAGAAATCTTAGGTGATTAACTTTCCGGAGCCCGCACACACGGCGTGCATCGTTATGGTATCGAGATTTGACAGGTAATATCCTTGAAATACTACGCTACATAAAAAATAACACAAAAAATGTAATAAAGAGACGAGATTAGAACTAAGAAGCGGCAGCGAATATGCTTTAAAATATAAAGGTACCAATATTACATCTCTATCAAACAATTCAGTGTCTTCTGTTAAATTTTTATGCTTTTTTTCAACAGGGAAAGTTTCTAAAGAAACCGCTTAGCATGGTACCACATCGTAGTTACGTATGCCAGTGCTGAGTCGTTTTCGTTGAAGTTTGATTTTGCCGCACTTCGTACATATTATTAAAGGGTTTAGAAATGTTGTTGTAGCTGAAAGACAAAAGAGATGGAGCAATAAGGTGGCGCTTACCAACAGGGGTAGCAAGGATAATGAAAGAAATGGGCGCCTAAATAAGTGGTTCTCAAAAAGTTATTGTTTTCTACAACTGCAGTGAGGCTGGAATGTACAGCATCATCTCTACAGAATAATTTTCAGCGTCTTTAACCTATTTCCCCAACGTAAGCCTCCCAAATAACAAACCCAAAATATTTTCGTAACAAAAACCACTGCCAGGTGGAGTCGCATTTACACAGGGCAATGTTTTGAAGAAAAAAAAAAACTGAGCATATTCTGGTCGCACTGTTCAAAAATCACAGCCCTAAATAGGCGCTTAAGAGGCAATCTTGAAAAAAAAAACATTCAGCACGTGAAAAAAAAGAAAAAAGAAGGATGCAGTAGCTGCGTTGAACATGGCATTCAAGTATACCTTCATTAAAATATTAAGGAACACGTGCAGTGGTTACGATCACTGAAAAGAAAGTGTGCATGCGTTATTGTGAAGACTTCAGAGCACAGACCTACATTCGAAGCCCTAGACAATAGATGCGACGGCAGGGTTTTCTTTTACGATATGACTGAAAAGACTTTAACTACTGCCTAGATTCGTTTATACTCCGACAGGGAAGGCGCTCAATTCAGTCCCTATACATCTAAACTCACTCCAAAAAGGATGCACTACAAAAAAAAAAAACGGCAGAATTAAACTTGAAAGCGAATACTGAAGAGCGGCTGTTACTTGAGCCAGGCGAACATATCTCTTCTCTTAGCTCCCTTTCGTACAGTCACTCAACCATAAAGCCCATTCTTCAAACTTTACTGTTCGATGCACGAGCACTTCATGTCAAAACACAGCAAATAACTTGCAATGAACGAATATCACGTTGAGAGAGCTCTAACGAAGATCCCCACGCATTCTCCTCGAACACATTTTCTTCGAGATAAAGTTAAGGGAGACATACTTCTAAAAACTTGTATGCGACGTTTTTACAAAGAGCAAGGTGAGAGTACATTTCATTTCTGAATTATTTCATTCTTTGTTCAGCAAGCATCCTCGCACGGCTGTTAGGTCCGGGAAGCGGCGTTGAATAACCTGTGAGATGCAAGACACATGCCATCTTGGCACTGTGTTACTGTTTAGCATCAGCGAGCCACGCCCACCTTTTGCTTACTAATGTTCATACGCAGCACGGTTATCAAGGACAAAAGACGAACACTATAAGGAAAACACGGACAATGTATCAGTGCTGAGCTACACCAAGTGGAGAACCACACTTTTTTTTATAGTCAGCCACCATACTTTACAAGAAGCCACTATGATAGAATAGAAAATAAACGATGCGTCAAAAAAGGGAAACAATGTGACTATGAAGGTACTTTACGTAGTAACTGATAGTAGCACATTGTTATTGACACACTCTCTTATCAATGTCTGATGAACAGGGAAAAGAAAACGAGGAAAGCGGCGACGAATACGGCACGCTGTGGAGACAAAAACGTCATGACTTCAGAGAACCAACCTCTTCGACATTTTAGTCTGGAAGTACCAGAATCAGTTATACCTTGTTTTGGCGTCTCTACTCTGGGCTACAGCCACAGGGATGTTTTCTTCGCCATTTACGATTTCGTCAGTAAGTCTAAAAGAACATTTTGCTGAATTCTCTATTTTTATTATTCAATAAGTAACAATTCGTACCTAAATTTGTTGTATCAGGTTTTCTAGCTTATATAAGAAATAAAGTCAAGAAATTACTGAAAAATTTCATCTTCGACTCGGCAATCCCCTACATTGGGTATGAGCGATAATTTCATAGGAAGAAGAAGGATACCCAGAGAAGGCATGTGGCAAACTCTGTTCATATAAGGAATCCCGCACCTTCTTTGCCTGTTATATTCAAATTATTAGCAGTAACATTCTTAAGAATCTCCAAATCAC
>WOVY01000060.1:0-133116 GCA_013436015.1 Rhipicephalus annulatus | reverse complement strand
TGCTAACAAGTTGATCCTGGCAACTGGCGTATAAAGACATATGCACACTATCTGATTCTGGCAAATGGCGTTAAAAAAGACATATGCCACACCAGCTAATCCTGGCGACTAGCGTATAAAGGACATATGCTGACAAGCTGATTATGGTCACTAGCGTGTAAAGACATATCCTGACGAGCTCATCCTGGACACTACATATAAAGACTATGCACACAAACTGATCCTGGCCACTGGCGTATAAAGGACATATGCTGACAAGCTGATCCTGGTGACTGGTGTATATAGGACAAATGCCGACAAGCTGATCCTGGCCACTGCCGTAAAAAGATATTTTCCGACAAGCTGATCCTAGCTACTGGCATGTAAAGACATATGCTGACAAGCTGATCCTGGCCACTGGCATATAAAGAACATATTGCTGACAAGCTGATCCTGGCCACTGGCATATAAAGACATGCTGAGAAGCTGATCCTGGCCACTGGCGTATAAAAGACATATGCTGACAAGATTATCCTAGCCACTGGTATACAAAGACATATGCTGACGAGCTGATCCTCGCCACTGGCCTTCAAAGACATATGCTGACAAGCTGATCCTGGCCACTGGCGTATAAAGAAATATGCTGACAAGCTGATCCTGGCTACTGGCGTATAAAGACATGTGCTGACAAGCTGATGCTGGCCATTGGCGTATAAAGACATATGCTTACAAGCCGATCCCTGGCCACTGGCGTGTAAAGACATATGCTGACAAGCTGATCCTGGTGACTGGCATATAAAGACATATGCTGACAAGCTGATCCCGGCGACTGGCATATAAAGACATCCCTGACAAGCTGATCCTGGCAACTGGCGTATAGGACATATGTACTCTAGTTGATCCTGGCAGCTGGCGTGTAAAGACATATGCACACAAGCTGTTCCTGGCACCTGGTGTATAAAGACATATGCTGACAATCTGGTCCTGGCCACTGGCGTATAAGGACTTTTGCTGGCAAGCTTATCCTGGCCACTGGCTTATAAAGACATATGCTGACAAGCTGATCCTGGCCACTGGTGAATAGGACATATCCACACTAGCTGATCCTGGCCACTAGCGCAAAAATACATATGCTGACACGTTGATCTTGCCACTGGCGTATAAAGACATATGCTGACAAGCTGATCCTGGTGACTGGCGTATAAAGACAAATGCTCAAAAGCTGATCCTGACCACTGGTGTATATAGGCATATGCTGACATGCTGATCCTGGCCACTGGCGTATAAAGACATATGCTGACAAGCTGATCCTGGCGACTGGCGTATAAAGACATGTGCTCAAAAGCTGATCCTGGTGACCAGCGTATAAAGAGATATGCTGACAAGCTGATCCTGGAGACTGGTGTATAAAGACATATGCTCACACACTGATGCTGGCGGCTGGCGTATAGAGACATATGCTGACGAGCTGATCCTGGCCACTGGCGTATAAAGTTATATGCTGACAAGCTAATCCTCGCCACTGGCGTATAAAGACATATGCTGACAAGCTTGATCCTAGGAACTGGCGTGTAAAGACATATGCTCGCAAGCTGATCCTGGCGACATGCGTATAATGACATGCACACTGGCTGATCCTGGCGACTGGCGTATAAATACATATGGTGACAAGCTGATCTTGGCCACTGGCGTATAAAGACATATGCTAACAAGCTGATCCTGGCAACTGGCGTATAAAGACATATGCAACACTTCTGATTCTGGCGAATGGTGTATAAAGATATATGCACACTAGCTAATCCTGGCAACTAGCGTATAAAGACATATGCTGACAAGCTGATCCTGGTCACTAGCGTAAAAAGACATAAGCTGACGAGCTGATCCTGGACACTGCATATAAAGACATATGCACACAAACTAATCCTTGCCACTGGCGTATAAAGACATATGCTGACAAGCTGATCCTGGCGACTGGTTTATATAGACAAATGCTGACAAGCTGATCCTGGCCACTGCAGTAAAAAGATATTTGCTGACAAGCTGATCCTAGCCACTGGCATGTAAAGACCATGCTGACAAGCTGATCCTGGCCACTGGCTTATAAAGACATATGCTGACAAGCTGATTCTGGCCACTGGCGTATAAAGACATATGCTGACAAGCTGATCCTGGGCACTGGCGTATAAAGACATATGCTGACAAGTTGATCCTGGTGACCGGCGTATAAAGAGATATGCTGACAAGCTGATCCTGGAGGACTGGTGTATAAAGACATATGCTCACACACTGATGCTGGCGACTGGCGTATAGACATATGCTGACGAGCTGATCCTGGCCACTGTCGTATAAAGTTATATGCTGACAAGCTAATTCTCGCCACTGGCGTATAAAGACATATGCTGACAAGCTGATCCTGGGAACTGGCGTGTAAAGACATATGCTCGCAAGCTGATCCTGGCGACTGGCGTATAATGACATGCACACTGGCTGATCCTGGCGACTGGCGTAAGAAGACACATGCTGACAAGCTGATCCTGGCCACTGGCGTATAAATACATATGGTGACAAGCTGATCCTGGCCACTTGCGTATAAAGACATATGCTAACAAGTTGATCCTGGCAACTGGCGTATAAAGACATATGCACACTATCTGATTCTGGCAAATGGGGTAAAAAGACATATGCACACCAGCTAATCCTGGCGACTAGCGTATAAAGACATATGCTGACAAGCTGATTCATGGTCACTAGCGTGTAAAGACATATCCTGACGAGCTCATCCTGGACACTACATATAAAGACATATGCACACAAACTGATCCTGGCCACTGGCGTATAAAGACATATGCTGACAAGCTGATCCTGGTGACTGGTGTATATAGACAAATGCCGACAAGCTGATCCTGGCCACTGCCGTAAAAAGATATTTTCCGACAAGCTGATCCTAGCTACTGGCATGTAAAGACATATGATGACAAGCTGATCCTGGCCACTGGCATATAAAGAACATATGCTGACAAGCTGATCCTGGCCACTGGCATATAAAGACATGCTGAGAAGCTGATCCTGGCCACTGGCGTATAAAGACATATGCTGACAAGATTATCCTAGCCACTGGTATACAAAGACATATGCTGACGAGCTGATCCTCGCCACTGGCATCCAAAGACATATGCTGACAAGCTGATCCTGGCCACTGGCGTATAAAGACATATGCTGACAAGCTGATCCTGGCTACTGGCGTATAAAGACATGTGCTGACAAGCTGATGCTGGCCATTGGCGTATAAAGACATATGCTTACAAGCCGATCCTGGCCACTGGCGTATAAAGACATATGCTGACAAGCTGATCCTGGTGACTGGCATATAAAGACATATGCTGACAAGCTGATCCCGGCGACTGGCATATAAAGACATCCTGACAAGCTGATCCTGGCAACTGGCGTATAGGACATATGTACTCTAGTTGATCCTGGCGGCTGGCGTGTAAAGACATATGCACACAAGCTGTTCCTGGCACCTGGTGTATAAAGACATATGCTGACAATCTGGTCCTGGCCACTGGCATATAAGGACTTTTGCTGGCAAGCTTATCCTGGCCACTGGCATATAAAGACATATGCTGACAAGCTGATCCTGGCCACTGGTGAATAGGACATATCCACACTAGCTGATCCTGGCAACTAGCGCAAAAATACATAAGCTGACAAGTTGATCCTTGCCACTGGCGTATAAAGACATATGCTGACAAGCTGATCCTGGTGACTGGCGTATAAAGACAAATGCTCAAAAGCTGATCCTGACCACTGGTGTATATAGGCATATGCTGACATGCTGATCCTGGCCACTGGCGTATAAAGACATATGCTGACAAGCTGATCCTGGCGACTGGCGTATAAAGACATGTGCTCAAAAGCTGATCCTAGTGACCGGCGTATAAAGAGATATGCTGACAAGCTGATCCTGGAGACTGGTGTATAAAGACATATGCTCACACACTGATGCTGGCGGCTGGCGTATAGAGACATATGCTGACGAGCTGATCCTGGCCACTGGCGTATAAAGTTATATGCTGACAAGCTAATCCTCGCCACTGGCGTATAAAGACATATGCTGACAAGCTGATCCTGGGAACTGGCGTGTAAAGACATATGCTCGCAAGCTGATCCTGGCGACATGCGTATAATGACATGCACACTGGCTGATCCTGGCGACTGGCGTATAAATACATATGGTGACAAGCTGATCTTGGCCACTGGCGTATAAAGACATATGCTAACAAGCTGATCCTGGCGACTGGCGTATAAAGACATATGCACACTTCTGATTCTGGCGAATGGTGTATAAAGATATATGCACACTAGCTAATCCTGGCAACTAGCGTATAAAGACATATGCTGACAAGCTGATCCTGGTCACTAGCGTAAAAAGACATAAGCTGACGAGCTGATCCTGGACACTGCATATAAAGACATATGCACACAAACTAATCCTTGCCACTGGCGTATAAAGACATATGCTGACAAGCTGATCCTGGCGACTGGTTTATATAGACAAATGCCGACAAGCTGATCCTGGCCACTGCAGTAAAAAGATATTTGCTGACAAGCTGATCCTAGCCACTGGCATGTAAAGACATGCTGACAAGCTGATCCTGGCCACTGGCTTATAAAGACATATGCTGACAAGCTGATTCTGGCCACTGGCGTATAAAGACATATGCTGACAAGCTGATCCTGGGCACTGGCGTATAAAGAGATATATGCACACAAGCTGATCCTGACCACTGGCGTATGAAGACATATGCACACTAACTGATCCTGGCGACTGGCATATAAAAACATATGCACACTATCTGATCCTGGCGACTAGCATATAAAGACATATGCTGACAAGCTGATCCTGGCCACTGGCGTATAAAGACATATGCTCCCAAGCTGATCCTGGCCACTGGCGTATAAAGACATATGCTGACAAGATAATCCTAGCCACTGGCTTATAAAGACATATGCTGACAAGCTGATCCTGGCCACTGGCGTATAAAAACATATGCTGACAAGCTGATCCCAGTGACTGGCGTATAAAGACATATGCTGACAAGCTGATCCTGGCCACTGGCGTATAAAGACATATGTTGACAAGCTGATGCTGGCCATTGGCATATAAAGACATATGCTTACAAGCTGATCCTAGCCACTGGCTTATAAAGACATATGCTGACAAGCTGATCCTGGCCACTGGCGTATAAAGACATATGCTGACAAGCTGATCCCAGTGACTGGCATATAAAGACATCTGCTGACAAGCTGATCCTGGCCACTGGCATATAAAGACATATGCTGACAAGCTGATCCAGGCGACTGGCGTACAGGACATATGTACTCTAGTTGATCCTGGTGACTGGCTTGTAAAGACATATGCACACTAGCTGATCCTGGCGACTGGCGTATAAAGACATATGCTGACAAGCTGATCCTGGCCACTGGCATATAAGGACTTATGCTGACAAGCTTATCCTGGGCACTGGCGTATAAAGAGACATATGCACACAAGCTGATCCTGAGCACTGGCATATGAAGACCTATGCTGACAAGCTGATCCTGGGGACTGGCGTGTAAAGACATATGCTCACAAGCCGATCCTGGTCACTGGCGTATAAAGACATATGCACACTAACTGATCCTGGCGACTGGCATATAAAAACATATGCACACTATCTGATCCTGGCGACTAGCATATAAAGACATATGCTGACAAGCTGATCCTGGCTACTGGTGTATAAAGACATATGCTCCCAAGCTGATCCTGGCCACAGGCGTATAAAGACATATGCTGACAAGATGATCCTAGCCACTGGTGTATAAAGACATATGCTGATGAGCTGATCCTGGCCACTGGCATCCAAAGACATATGCTAACAATCTGATCCTGGCCACTGGTGTATAAAGACATATGCTGACAAGCTGATCCTGGCCACTGGCGTATAAAGACATATGTTGAGAAGCTGATGCTGGCCATTGGCGTATAAAGACATATGCTTACAAGCTGATCCTAGCCACTGGCTTATAAAGACATATGCTGACAAGCTGATCCTGGCCACTGGCGTATAAAGACATATGCTGACAAGCTGATCCCAGTGACTGGCATATAAAGACATCTGCTGACAAGCTGATCCTGGCCACTGGCATATAAAGACATATGCTGACAAGCTGATCCAGGCGACTGGCGTACAGGACATATGTACTCTAGTTGATCCTGGCGACTGGCGTTTAAAGACATATGCACACTAGCTGATCCTGGCAACTGGCGTATAAAGACATATGCTGACAAGCTGATCCTGGTCACTGGCGTATAAGGACTTATGCTGACAAGCTTATCCTGGGCACTGGCATATAAAGAGACATGAGCACACAAGCTGATCCTGGCCACTGGCGTATAAAGACCTATGCTGACGAGCTGACTCTGGCGACTGGCATATAAAGACATATGCTGACAAGCTGATCCTGGCGACTGGTGAATAGGACATATCCACACTAGCTGATCCTGGCGACTGGCGTATAAAGACATATGCACAATAGCTGATCCTGGCGACTTGCATATAAAGACATATGCACACTAGCTGATCCTGGCGACTTGCATATAAAGACATATGCTGACAAGTTGATCCTTGCAACTGGCATATAAAGACATATGCTGACAAGCTGATGCTGGCGACTGGCGTATAAAGACATATGCTCAAAAGCTGATCCTGGCCACTGGCGTATATTGGCATATACTGACATGCTGATCCTGGCCACTGGCGTAAAGGCATATAATGACAAGCTGATCTTGGCGACTGGCGTATAAAGACTTATGCACACTAGCTGATCCTGGCGACTGGCGTATAAAGACATATGCTGACAAGCTGATCCTGGCAACTGGCGTACAAGGACATATGCTGACAAGCTGATCCTTGGCACTGGCGTATAAAGACATATGCTGACAAGCTGATCCTGGCGACTGGCATTTAAAACATATGCTCACAAGCTGATCCTGGCCACTGGCGTATAAAGACATATGCTGACAAGCTGATCCTGGCCACTGGCGTGTAAAGACATATGCTCGCAAGCTGATCCTGGCGACTGACGTAAAACAACCTATGCACACTAGCTGATCCTGGCGACTGGCATATAATGACATGCACACTGGCTGATCCTGGCAACTGGCGTAAGAAGACACATGCTGACAAGCTGATCCTGGCCACTGGCGTACAGACATATGCTGACAAGCCGATTCTGGGCTTTGGCGTACAAAGTCATATGCACACAAGCTGATCCTGGCCACTGGCGTATAAAGACCTATGCTGACAAGCTGATCCAGGGGACTGGCATATAAAGACATTTGCTGAAGCGCTGATCCTGGCCACTGGCGTATAAATACATATGCTGACAAGCTGATCCTGGCCACTGGCGTATAAAGACATATGCTAACAAGCTGATCCTGGCGACTGGCGTATAAAGACATATGCACACTAGCTGATTCTGGCGAATGGCGTATAAAGACATATGCACACTAGCTAATCCTGGCGACTAGCGTATAAAGACATATGCTGACAAGCTGATCCTGGTCACTAGCGTATAAAGACACATGCTGACGAGCTAATCCTGGACACTGGCGTATAAAGAGACATGAGCACACAAGCTGATCCTGGCCACTGGCGTATAAATACCTCTTCTGACGAGCTGACTCTGGCGACTGGCATATAAAGACATATGCTGACAAGCTGATCCTGGCCACTGGCATATAAAGACATATGCTGACAAGCTGATCCTGAGGACTGGCGTATAAAGACATATCCTGAACGGCTGATCCTGGCCACTGGCGTATAAAGACATGCTGACAAGCTGAACCTGGTGACTGGCGTATAAAGACATATGCACACTAACTGATCCTGGCGACTGGCTTATAAAGACATATGCACACTAGCTGATCCTGGCGACTAGCATATAAAGACATATGCTGACAAGCTGATGCTGGCCACTGGCTTATAAAGACATATGCTCACAAGCTGATCCTGGCCACTGGTGTATAAAGACATATGCTGACAAGATGATCCTGGCCACTGGTGTATAAAGACATATGCTGAGGAGCTGATCCTGGCCACTGGCATCTAAAGGCATATGCTAACAAGCTGATCCTGGCCACTGGTGTATAAAGACATAAGCTGACAAGCTGATCCTGGCCACTGGCATATAAAGACATATGCACACAAGCTGATCCTGGCGACTGGCGTATAGAGACATTTACTGACAAGCTGATCCTGGCCACTGGCCTATAAAGACATATGCTGACAAGCTGATCCTGGCGACTGGCGTATAAAGACATATGCTGACAAGCTGATCCTGGCCACTGGCGTATAAAGACTTATGCTGACAAGCTGATGCTGGCCACTGGCGTATAAAAGACATATGCTGACGAGCTGATCCTGGCCACTGGCGTATAAAGACATATGCTGACAAGCTGATCCTGGCGACTGGCATGTAAAGACATATGCTGAGAAGCTGATCCTGGCCACTGGCGTATAAAGACACATGCTGACAAGCTTATCCTGGCCACTGGCATATAAAGACGTATGCTGACAAGCTGATCTTGGCCACACACTCATTACCAACTCAATAGACGCAAAGTTGTGAGTTGCATAACTATTAGATGCATGCTATATTAGAAAATAAAAATGAAAGCGTCGTTAATTGTCGGTCTACCAAGCAGTGTCACAAGCTTTCTGTGGGCAGAAAAAGGATGACGGAAAAGGAAAATTCGAGTGACGCGCGCGCCCACACAGCATATTCAAAACGGGTGGCAGTTGTTGTTTGAAGAGGTATAGCAGTGATGCACTCATTGGCTATCTGCGGTTCCCCACGATGAATGGCCGCAGCTGCTGTGCGGTCCTCATTCAAATCCCAAATATTTACAAGTCCTGCCCACTTCTCAACTTAATCTCACCTCACCTTGACACAGCGCATTCGAGTGAGGTTTATACGCACGCGTTTGCAGAGCGTGCTGACGTCAATGGCGGTGACGCCATTGTCGTACTGCTGGTGGCTGGTCTGGTTGCGGTAGAAGATGTGCGTGGGAGGACATGAGCAGTGCAGGCGCGCCGTGTTCTCCAGCTTGATGCCCGTCAGCAGCGACAGTTTCACCGCCGTGCTGTACACCACCTGGTCGCGCAGGCAGCGTGCCAGGCGTGGCGCCCGGCCGCAGTACTGCGAAAACGAGTCGACAGGCTTACCGACTCTTTGCCGTGAAACGGTGTGTCTCGTACGGTTGCAGTCAGGCCCGTAGGATAAATGCAGTCTGGTGCTTTTCGGCGAATATATGATTCACACACTGGGTCATGACTAAATACTGTTATGGAAACATACAGGCAAATGTGGACAGCGGGGTATCCACTGTCTTGTCATTCTGCGCGTGTTTTCATTGTCGATGACGTGACCTTAGCCAAGCCCACAAAAGCAGCCTTTCTCTTCTTTCATGTCATGCTTACAGCGGTCACAGATCCGTTTAGTCTCGCGCAGTCAGCCACTTCATAAAAAGAAGTATAAAGAATCTGACAGACAAGAAAGTTGCGCCAGAATTTCTGGTCTTGTGATAATTTTCTACATACTTGCCCTAAATGTCACTGCGTGAATGCAAACAAATAGGCAATTGTGCAAACAATTTTTCTTGAATTTATACCTGTTATCTATTTTTCGCCGACCAAGTGCGTATTAGAAAACCAGTTAAAAAAGACAGCCGAACATTGATTAAAGTGCCATTAATTTTTTTACAGTCTGAATGCTACGAATAAGTTTTTATGAATAGTTATTAGCCTTCTACAAGCACAATTGGAACTAATATGTACAACTATGAAGCAGCATTGGAAAAGTTGTACAGCACAAACCCTTGCTGCCAAAACAAGCCTGCGAAACTTTGGAACTGCAAGTGCGATTGTTCACGCACCTCGATTGAAGATAGCGGTGGCTTTGTGGCTTGTTTGTCTTCATGATGTCGTCCTATGTATACTCGTGCCATATTCTCGCAACACTGCGCTTAAAGTTCGCACATACGACTGTATGAAAGTTTTCGCAAGCAAACACGCACTTCAGAGTATGCGATGCCTTACGTAATGGTGTAGTACTAAATACTTTCTATATCCTTCGGTACACAATCGCTTGCTGGAAGCATCTACCAGTGAAGTATATACGGCAGAGCGACCACCGCATCGTTTTTCTCGGTTTAGTCCGCAAAATATTCGGGAACGGGCAGTTAATTCAAAGCATGCACTGAGTAAGGGCGCAGACTATGATTCAATACGGTCTGCTAGCTCAGACTGCTGGTGGTTAACACGCAGGAGAGTTATTGCAGTTGTATCAATCTTTCTAGTCGTGATCACGTGGTTTTCGTAACTTCCTTCTAACGTGGCTTGAATGATGTTACCGGATATGTTTCACGATAACTCCAAAGGTGTCGCTCTCCCTTTTAATATATGAAACAATGATAAATTCAGTCTGCAGCTGACGTGTATCCGGGGTTCAAGTGTGTGCGTTACGTGAGAAAGCTGCCCTAAAGAGATGGTTTGTGTACCTCCTCGAAGACCAGTGGTGAAGTTAGGGGGCGCAACACCAAAACCCGGTTCTTCCACGCCATCGCCTCGCTGACTTTTGTTTTGCCGTGTCATGCAAAGCTGCAAAGTGACACTCGACCACATCTTCCTGCCCGGCTTTCACTTCAGATGAAAGAAGTGCCCCTCCCTCTCCCTTACGCAAAAGAAAATCTGTCTATGTTGTTAGTGAATGCATGGAAGCGGCCGGTGTTTAATTTAGTCAGTGATCATTAATATAAACGAATGCATGCGTATATTTATCAATCACCTTGTACTGGTCGTTGCCATGCGACACGGTGCGACCGTCCAGTGGGTCCCAGTCGAGGGGACAGCTCAGGCCGTCGGGGCAGCGGCACAACTGCTCCGAGTTGATGCCGGCAAGGTTGAGTTGCACATAGGCGCAAGCGCTGTCCTCCATGCACTCCGGAAGCCCCTGCGACACGACTGGTAAATTAGCGGTCTCACGCGAGCCAGTATATGTGTCAGTCGAGGGTCATAAACGAATCTTTGCAATACCAGAGAAATGAATGAGTTGCTCTGCGTACCGAGCAATTAATTCTTTACGCGACATTCGATTAGCCCTCCACCACTTAAATCACACTGTCACCTCTGATTAACGGATCTGGTGGCCTCGGCGTAACGACCTTAACCCCACAGCTGACTCCATCGATGGCTATGAAACTGCGTACACAAACAATCATGTACTTCGCGTTTCATCACTTCCCACTTACGTTCACTTATGAAGCAGCGCATTGAGAAAAGCATCAAAAGAATGAAAGGGACACCACTGCACTCGCAACTAGCTTATTCCACAGAAACGACACGGTTAATCTACAGCATGATAGTGTACCACGTGTTACAATGACGATCAAGTTACAGAATATTTTTCAAAAAGAACAATTCGTAAAAGAACAATGCTTGGCTAACACATTTGTCTTTTCTTCTTGCGATGTGGAATGCCTCGATAACTTCCCTGGTCACCTGATCACTGCGACAGAAAAATATCTTAGTGTAAGAAAACATCAGAGCGCAGTCACACTCTAACCAATGCCGTATAATCTGTGAGCAAGCATTACTTCCTAATTCTACTAATTTCTTCATTGAAAAGAAGTTCAACGTCCAAAAACCACCATATAATTTTGAGTGATGCCATAGTGGAGGGCTCCGGAAATTTCGACCACCTGTAGTTCTTTAACATGCACCCAAATCTGAGCACACGGGCCCACAACAATATGGTCTCCATCGCAAATGCAGTCTCCGCAGCAGGGATTCGATCCCACGACATGCTACTTGCTAATGCTATTTTGTGCTCTGAGAGCCTTGTGTTCACGCACCGGCCAGTTTGCCGATGTACATATTTCTCCATGACAAGGGCAAACAATATGCAGCCGCAGTTCTACACTCTACAAATGTAGAAACACGCTTAACAGCGCACCGAAATCTATCCTCTTTTGCAGATATATTTCGATCCAGCCTGACACACACTTTTTCGAGTTTGTTTGGTGCAGAAAAAACATGCAGGCCGTATCTGCTGCCTATATCTTTAAATTATGTGATATTTTGCGTTTATTCGCTATCGAGACACATTTCTTGTTCTTCAGAAACCCCATCGTTTTGAGGCTGCATCATAGATAAAACCCTGTGCACATGTCAGTGGTGTCTCTTTCGTTTCTTTTGTAATTGTCTCGGTGCACTGCTTCATAAGTAAACACGAACTATCTCCAACTTGCCCAACGTTCAACGTCATTGAATCTTACTTCTCGATTTGAAATATGTGGCCTCACAACACACAGAAACCTGTTCGCCAGCTGGTCAAGCCTTGTAAGCTGTACGCAATATAACTAGCATCGCCATGGGTGCATCTGCGCTGTCAGGACTCGCCAACAGTGTGGAACCGCAAGTGCTGCAGTTTAAATGCAGAGATGTTTATTTTACAATATTTCGCCGATCGTGCTTGACTCATTTGCAGTCCCGTAATGGAGGGGGCATCGGGCTCCTTCTGGTCCGCCTCCACACGCAAACAAACCCCTAAAAGCACAGCACCACGAAGCTGAGTCGTTTGATGTCCCCACGGTGCTTCTCAGTGTGGAGACGTGGGAGGGACACGTGGCATTCTTTCTAGATGACATGGGGAACAATAAATGCTGCCACGACCACAAACGACTGCGGGGAATTCTCTCAGAAGCCCAACGACGAGCCCCATTATCCGCTCGCATGTCCGACAGTCGAACGCTTCGTGCATTGCTCAAAAACGCTGTTGCTGCTCTTTTTGTTTGCCTTGGGTGGCAAACACAACGGCATACAGCTTTGGATTGTTGAAACCGAAACACCACTGCTACGAATGCTGTTCCGGAAGTAGCAGAGCCTTCTCCGCGTCGGCTGCTTCACATGCCAGTGCCGCCTCTGCCGCTGCTCGCGGCGTTTTTCGGGAGCGCAGCTGGCTCGGTACGTGCGAAGCAAGTGGAGGCCAGCCACCATCTGCAGCCAACATCTTTTCGGTGCACTGCGCATTGGGGTTGTTTATTCATCGTGGTATTCACACGCGTGAACTGACTGCGTGAATTGGTTCTTTTTCCGCGTTTGTTTGCTGAAATCATAGATCTCAAGTTGTCGATCGTTTAAGCTTCAAGCCCCGCTGCGGCGGTTTAGTGGCTCTAATGTACTCGGCTGCTGATCCGCAGGTCGCGAGATCGAATCCCGGCTGCGGCGGCTGCATTTCCTATGGAGGCAGAAATGTTTCAGGCCCGTGTGCTCAGATTTCAGCGCACGTTAAAAAACCCCAGGTGGTCGAAAATTCCGGAGCCCTCTACTACGGCGTCTTTCATAATCATTTGGTAGTTTTGAGAGGTTAAAGGCCGCATATCAATCAAATTGATCGTTTAAGCTTCAAAAAGTAATTAGTTGATCCCTTTGATATATATGAATCGGTATAACACATGACAGTGAAACGTGTATTCGTGAGAAGTAGCTGAATGTTTATTGCACATTGACATCGCCTACACTCCTTTCTCAAGTTTCGTTGTCGCACATTACTTGTGTAAGTACTGCCTTGTGCAACAGCGCCGATTTACTAAGAACCATCGAGATAATTGTAAAGCCTTCCGATCTGATTATGTGCATAACTCGAACATTACAGATTCTTGAACTTACTGGCAGCTAGCGAGAACGCTGGAATATTCGACTGCACATTTGTGAATGATGACGCGCGTCACACTTCATCGACTGCCGACGTTCTGTCTGCCGCTATCAAGTGCCAGAGTGTATTGCTGTAATCTGCCTTTCCGTTTGCCACGGCCACGAGTTCGGCCCAAATGAACAGTTCCACCTTGGATATACAAACTGCCATGCCACCTTCGTCAACGTTAGGACCCTGTGATATTTTGTGGTGGTATTGGGTACACGGCTTGAGGAACAGCTCGGTCCATGTACGGTACATGAACCGAAAAGCACCTCCACCAGATGTCACGTGGTCGTGACGTTGATGAATGCGGTAGGCGGTACGTCTGAGATGAAAATGACAATATATAATGTCTATACGTGTTGAGTGGCCACAGGACCTTCAGACATTGATGTACCCATGCTAACGCATGGCAACACTTGTCCATCACGGCAAGCAACGTCTCGTAACCAGGATACATGTTCCGGAGACACTGCATTGCACACACCGGAGCATCGCGCACGAACCACTGATAATCTCAAACCTTGCAAGTGAAACCGAACGGGATTTTACTAAATATTTCTGTGAACTCATGGTTCGATGCAGCGAAGGGCTCATGACTTACGGGTCGGCGACTGTCCTGTACATGTGTGTCGCACGCGGTGGGGTGTTAGTGAGAAGCGTCCTGCGGGTGGCTTGATTGGGTGAAGGTACGATCACTTCGCTCCTGCTTCGGCGTGTGTATGGCAGCCAGTTGGGTCGCGATGCGCTCAGCTTCGGAAATTTGAGACAGTTATCAGCTTGAGCCGTGAACGCGTGAAGGCCTCCCCCTCCCTCCTGGACTAGTTGCACCAAACTCATTTGTGGAGCAATCGCTCGTCGATGCTGTTGTCTTTCGGCAGCGCTTAGTGCAGCAACGTTCTCGTATTCGTGCCTTCGAACTCGTATCAGTAGACGGCGGAGAAACACAGTCAGTGCATATAAAAGCTGCTAACGCTAGTGCAACATGAAAGACGAAGCAGGTAACTGAGACGATAATGCAACGCGAAAGACAAAGCATTTCACTGTGTCACCACAAAATCAAATCGCTTGTGGCCTTCGAGGTCAGATCCAGCCATAGAGTTTCCTAATATACACTAGAGGGAAGTCTGGCACTAGTGTCTATGGGAGCTGCAACGCACGGCGCTTCAGTGAGCATGGGAATGATGGGTAGTACACACATTTGTCTATTCTTCGTACTTCTGGCCTAATTTTGGCTCGGTATGTGTTCGTGTGGCTTCGAGCTGTTTTCTCACGAACGAAAATGAGCAAATGTTCAGTGGTTGTGCTTCACCACCTTATTCTTTTAGACTTACTTTTCCAAATGGGGTCACGAAGTTTAAAGGGGTTGAATCTTTTTTTTTCAAAACAAAACCAAAACACATCAATAAACGAAGCCGCAAGTACTATTTGCCGCCCGCAAGTACGAAGACTAGGCAAATGTGTGTACTACCCATCCTTCCCATGGTCACTGAACGATCCCAGTGACACAGTCCCCTCTCGTTATTTTTAGGAAACTCTATGGATCCAGCTATTTGTGGAGACCGCGCTCAGCTTTGCAGAGTATAGGGCAATTAACACCCCCTAGTTGGCACGGTATGTCAACCTTACGCCAGCGTCCGTTCGAATGCTGGCATCGAGGTGCCGTACAGTGCTGATCATTCTGGGTCAGTGCTTGTCATTGTCGTAACGCAATACACGTCTCCATTCGTAAGCGGTGGCACCACCCAGACAAACCAAGAGCGCAGGTACAAAGCGAGGGAGTGTGAGATGTACCAGAAGTACTCTTTCAGTCGCATGGCGCGTTTGATTGAGCACCTGCTTTCTATCGCCACATACCGTGAGGTCGGGGTTCGACTCCCTGGTGTCCCGAATTCGCGAAACCTTTCCTATGGTTTATTTCTTTGTATTATTCTGTTCGCGGAAATATTAACGTAATATCCGGGACGGAAGTACGTTAGTGAAGTTTTGGTAGACCTCACCATTAAACACTTTCGTGTTAAAATAGTCACATTAACAGAGCTGCAATTTACTTTCTACAGGATGATCCTGGCCTCCAGGGTTGTCACTGACTTTCGAGTGAAATCCGCCAAACAACGAGTGAAAAGTCACTAAAAGTCGCTTCAAATTTCGCCATAAAAGTTGCCACTCTATACATGTGTGGTTTATAGTTATAAAAATTGGTAGCTATGTATAGCCCCGTGCAGTACGGTTCTATTCATAACCCTTCAAGTATATCGACGTTTTTTTAATGGCAGTCGCATCAACTGCTTCAAAACGGGAAGACAGGGATAGGAAATGCATGCTTCAGCAGTGTTCCTGAATGATAGCGCCTCATAACAAAAGCTTGTGATGGTTTCAGTTGTAGCGAATACAGGGTGAAGCACTCGCCTCAACAAGAAGGGACGGCATGCAGATTTAGGTAATTCCATTTCAGTGAAATCATATGTTCGATAATCGAGCAACTCAATGACAAAACAATAGAAATCAATTCAAAATGCTGCGTACCACATCACAATGCCAGTGCCTCACTTTCTGTGTACGCTACACATTCGCCACACTTCAGTTTCTGAAGGCTGCCTAAAGGAACTGATTTCTGGACCGGCCCCAAAAGTTTGTCTATACCATAATTAAATTCTACACACCAAATTATGGGGTACTACAACAGTGAAGAAGTCGACAGGCTATTCACGACAGCTGGTGCTGTGATCGGAACACGCAGCCTAACTGTCACCCATAGCCACTCCAGAAGCGGACTTAAAAAAGAGCTTAAAGCTCTTAGAGCACCTAAAAACTTAGTATTGCACCACCGCCTCACGGCACGCGAAGGAGTCCACTGACCTAAATTTTGCTTGTAGGTTGCTGGTGGACGCACAGGAGCGCCAGAGCCTTCAGGATCAAGGTGAATGAAGGGGAAACGCAAGAGAAACAGGACCGGGGTACTCAATTGCGCATAAAGTGTGTCTTCTATTGCCGGGTCTTAAATCACAAAAATTGGAAAAAAATGTTGCCACCCATTCGTTTAGAAGACAATGCGTATCAGATAAAACACGGTCACTGACCAAGTCTGATGATGGTCTCACGAACCGTACACGGGTTCCTTGCCTACCAAGCTGAACCAGACGTCCTCGGCAATATGAAGCTAGTAGGTGACGCAATGAGCGTGTGTGGGCAGCAGGCACAGTCCCTGTAGTCATATTCATTGTAGTTGGCGTTGACTGAATGATTAGAGATTCTAGGAGCTGGCGGGAAAACAGGTTCTTTTCCTTCGCGATAACAGCGGCATTGTCCTAGTCAATGGCGTGATTGTGTACATGCGCATGCTCAGCAATTACATTCGTCGTGTAACTGTTGTTAGTGACGTCATGTTTGTGTTCCTTGAGGCATCGGGAGAACTTTCCTGTTTCGCCAGTGTACACTTGATGGCAATCAGCGCACGGTATATCGTACACGACTCTAGGGAATGGCTCACTCCACAGCCTATCTTTCAGATGAACAAGGTAGTTTCGAAGTTTGTTGGTGGGCACGTGAGCAATGCGTAAATCTGATCTTGAAAACACGCATGAAAACGCCTCGCTCATTCCTTCCACGTAAGGTATGGCCACACGTGCACAGGTTGTCGCGTTGCTCTGCGAACTTCGCTGTAGTACCAGGTTCTCAGCTTTAGTAACGAAATGATCAGAATGGAAGTTGCGCCTTAGCTCCCGATGGATCGTTCATAATTTTTTCTTCAGAGCCTCATTATCTGAACAGACCCGTATTGCACGTGTTACCAGGAATGACGCGACGGACGCAATTGTGGCCGATTGGATGATGTGAATCAATAATTACTATTATGCGGAGTTTTAATAACACCCCAAAACCACTATATGATTATGAGAGACGCCGTAGTGGAGGGCTCCGGAAATTTCGACCACCTGTGGTTCTTTAACGGGCCCCCGAATCTGAGCACACGGGCCTACAACGTTTCCACCTTCATCGGAAATGCAGCCGCTGCAGCCGGAATTCGATCCCGCGACCTTCGGGTCAGCAGCCGAGTACCTTAGCCACTAGACCACAATGGCGGGGCGGGATGAGGCGAAATAAAATTGAGACAACGGCCTGTGTGCGTGGGCTTTCTATTTACAGAGAATCCGAAGGCGCTGCCATCCCGGCGAACCCCAACGTCCGAAAAATGCAGCACGTTTTCTTTCTCATGTTCAACGGTATGTAGGTTCTTATTCTGGGCGTTCGGGTAGTCCAAAATCGTCGGATGTCTTGCTTCTTCAAAATGCAAAAGTGGTCTTCGACGTGCCTGTAGAACACTTTAGGCGCCGGAGTGAACATTTCCAGGACCTTTCCTTCCAAAGCTTCCATTACGAGATTAGTCGTTCACCACGGCTAATGTTCATGCGCATGCTTATAAGCATGCGCATGAACATGATCACGCCCGTGAGTGGCACAATACCGCTGTCATCATCAAGGAAAAGAACCTGTCCTCCCACCGGCTCCTGAAATTTCCGATCATTCAGTCAACGCCAGCTGCAACGATAGAGACTATGCCTGCTATCTACGCACGCTCATTGCGTCCCGTGCTAGCTTTTTAACTGATGACAACTTCTGGTCCAGCTCAGTGAACAAGGAACACGTATGCAGTTCCAGAGCATCAGATCATCATCAGACTTGGTCGGTGATCGTGTTTCATCGAATTCAATGCCTGACCAGACGAACTTTCGTCCAACTCTTAATATACGCTGAGTACAGAATGCATACCTCAGTCAGACATCAGCCGAAAATCGCCAAAAAATTTGGCATGCATAATGTTAGATTACCACGGGACTCTCAAATTCAGCAATTTGGCGAAAACTATGTACACACCACTGGCAACCCTGCCGGCCACGGCGGTCGCATTTCGGCGGGGGTGAAATGGTAGAGCCCCCTGTTGTACGTGTGCGATGTCAGTGCATGATAAAGAACAGCAGATGGTCGAAATTGCCCGAGCCCTTCAGGACGACCTCTCTCATGATCATATCATGGTTTTGGGACGTAATACCGCACATATTATTATTATTATTATTATTATTATGATTATTATTATTATTATTATTATTACTTTCTATAGGCTACTGAGATGTCAGTGTGCGTGTGTTCAGCTGGTCCACATGGCTGCCGTCCACGTCACGGGTGCGACGGTGCGCAATGGTGGAGCTATAAGCATTCGTCGCCGCTGTGAACCGTGCGGCTGTCTGACTTCTTTGGAAGCTTGGAGTGCTTGCAGCAGACACTTCTTCAAAAAAGATGGTCAAATGCAGCTCAACTCGAGGTGCTGCCGAACAGTGTTGGAAGAGTTTGAGTACTTTGTTGTCTCTTAGCCACGCGGAACACGGCCCTGTATGCATGAGAGCCCCTCAAGTAGCGGGATGGGTGGTCACCCTGATTACACCTCCTACATTTAAGTGTAAGTGTTTGGAAAGAGTGTCATTGGTAGGCAATCAGTATAATCAGTATGCCTGCAAGCTATCACTTACATTCTTCTATTGAACGTACTGTCGGCAGCAAACGTTTGCAGGATCTGGAGCGCGTGGCGCAGCGGCGGAAAACTGCGTTGCTGCGCCGCCTACCATGCCACGGCGTGGTGTTGAGGCTATCATACTTGGCCTCGGTGATTAGTAACCGTGCGTTTAGATAATGCACAGCTCCTGGATCTAATCTGAAGCTGTGGCCGATAATCTCAACACCATGCCGCGTCAGGGTATGCGGCGCAGCAATGCAGTTTTCTGCCGCTTCGCCACGCGCTGCAGATCTCGCACACTTTTGCAGCCGACAGTACGTGCAGTAAACGCCTTTTTGTTTTTAGAGCGAAATGTGTATATATGGCTAGGAGAAACGAAAAACCGTTCGGCATCGGTATCACGGGCTGTCTCCATTGGCTGTGCTATCAGTTACGTCGTTTTTAGCGGCGTACCAAAGCACACGTGCCATTGGCTGCGTTGTGAGTGACGTCGTTCATCCCGTGGCATCGGGGCGCCGAGCACGCGCGCATCATTTTCTACTGACACCTTTCACATGGGTAAGCCACGGACAACTTCAGAAGAGCGCCGACTGGGGAAATTTGAGAGAGCTCGCATTAGCCAGGCCGATGGTACAGTCCGGGCACAAAAGCAGGCCCGAGAAGCCAAGTGCAGGCAGTAACTGCGTACCGATGATCCGGCAGCCTTCCAAGCCGCGCTAAATCACGAATGGGAATGCAAGTGCCGGTGGCGGGCGGATCTTGCAAACCACGCCACCGAGTTAACTCTTGATATCAAACTCTAGCAACGACGCCGCGCCGCACAAGCACCGTTGCGGGCACGACAGCGTCAACGTGACGATTCCGGGAGCGCGATCACCGGTGCGAACGCCCCACTTCCAGCGGGAGTTTATCCAGCGGCACTTCGACATCGGCTGCCACACCTGTGTCCGCCTGTGGTTCGAGAACAACCACTGTGACTAGCGCATTGCGAAACGCATTTGACCACTCAATACACTCCTCCATGACCGCGATCATGAGAGGCACAATGTGCATCACTGTGGTAAACTCATGTCAACGCCTCCTCTGTATTTCCAATGCCAGCCAGATGCGCCTGATCCAGCCGTTCACCACTCTCTCTCTAGCACTTTTTTGCTCTCGCCCCACCGCGGTGGTCTAGTGGCTAAGGTACTCGGCTGCTGACCTGCAAGTCGCGGGTTCATATCCCGGCCGCGGCGGCTGCATTTCCGATGGAGGCGGAAATGTTGTGGGCCCGTGTGCTCAGATTTGGGTGCACTTTAAAAAACCCCAGGTGGTCGAAATTTCCGGAGCCCTCCACTACGGCGTCTCTCATAATCATATAGTGGTTTTGAGACGTTAAACCCCACATATCAGTCAATCAATTTCTTGCTCTCGCTCATGACCTAGCCTTGACGTGTGCTTTGCGGTCATCCGCGAGAGGAGCCCTCATGCAGTGTCTCACGACGAAAACCATGTAAAGTGATTTTTTTCAGTGGTGTACAGATTTGTGGGGCGGCGTCTTGCATTCATCGTATTCACAATATTGGCGATCATGCTGGCTCTGTAAGAGATACGGTGTTTGAGTTAGCGTGCCGCCGTCCGTGGCGCTCTGCGGGAAACCAATGGGGAAGCGTTACGGCAACGCTACTGCACGCGCTGCGCGTGCGATGCGGCGGTGGCGGCATTTCTTCGAGCCCCATTCATTGATTGATACGTCGGGTTTAACGTCCCAAAACCACCATATGATTATGAGAGGTACCGTAGTGAAACGCTCCGGAAATTGCGACCATCTAGGGTTCTTTACCGTGCGGCCAAGTCTGAGCACACGGGCCTGCATTGGTTTTAGCCACAAAGAACCACAAAGTAACAAACCTGACGTGTGCACGATATTGGAGTGAGTAACACGTACATCACATCGACGGAAAAAAAACTCCCAAGCATTTCCCCGAGGGAGAACATGGTTAAGTGCGAATGCACGGGGTGATGCTATGAGGGGTATTTATTAGTTCACACTATTATATTTATTCATCACGCTATGGTGCATTTATGGTGTAATGGTTCCTGGGAATCACAATTTGATCACACGGGGGAGTTTACGTTAACTCACTGGCGAATGCCAACGGATTTTAACTTTACTCCCCCTGCGCGCGCGCAGTTCGGCATCCGCTGCACGCTTCGCCCGCTTGCACTCGACCTCGCGAGCACTCAGTTCGGCATCCCCTGCACGCTTCGCCCGCTTACGTTCGGTCTCACGAGCCCTTCGCAGCGCCGCCTTGTCTTCCAACGTCGGCGAAACCACCGCGGTACCGTCACCTCCAACGACGGGTGCAGTGCTGGCATTCGGTAGTACTGCATTCGTTGTTGATGGTAGCGTTGCCTCCGGGACATCCATCGCACGACCCGCTCTCGACGGAAGACTGAGAGAGAAGGCGGGCGCGCGAGAGAGAGGGGTGCGCGCGCAGCTGCAGCGAGCGAGGAGAGCGGAGGAGCGAGCGAAGGGGGAGGGGGACGCGCGCAGCGGCGTTAAAGATATAAGGCGCGTTACTGACACCGATATCAGCGTCGCGTCTGTGGCTTATTTGGTAGAGCGTCGCGCTGCGGCCCGCCAAGTCCTCTTTCTTTTAAAGATAGAGAGAAGACTGCGGACGCCGCCGACGGCGGTGGATGGTTTGGGGTCGCTTATAAAGTGTATTCACACTTAAAAGTGCTCGGAAGCACACGTGTGTGACGCAAGCAGCGCTACCCATCATGCAGCGTCGCATCCCGACCACTTCCTGAACTAAGGCGGACCGACGGCTACCGTTGAGAAGCACGCATTTGCACTGGTATACAAAGAAATAAAGGAGGTGTTGCCCCCCCCCCCACAAAAAAAAAACGTGTGTCCGACCTCATTAGGAAGCAGGAACATGTAACCAATAATTCTGAAAGGCTTCAGTGCAGCGTCGCGTTGAGCCCACTGCTTAACACTGGGGTCGCACGTTTCAGCTTTCGCTGGTTAAGCATGTGTACGGAGTGCTTGGGCTGTGATTTTTCCTTTCTTGCTCAAGCACAGTAAACGGAGTGTTCGTCCTGTTCATTATGATATACGGCGTTCCTTTTTGTCGTAATGAAGCATCACGCACATTACAAGGTGATTTGAGTGTAGTAAATGGCTTCGATTGAGTACGCGAAGCGCGTTTAGGGAGGACACGTCTTCGCAATTCAGGCTTATTGATATAAATTGATAAATAGTTACCGCGTAACCGCTGCAGATCCCTCGTTCCTGCTTCCAGGGAGCCGGGGGAATGTGTTTCCTGACAGGGACGAAAATCCGAGGTTGCAGCGAGGTGTCTCGGCACCCGCCGAGTATATAAGCGGTTTGGTGAATTTCGCACAGCGGCGAAGAGCCGCATGTCGCGCCCTCCCATCGTGCGCTACGTCATCACACGCGCACTGACGCCAATACTTTCTCGCTGTTCGCTTTGCGTAACCACGCAGAAATGACGTCGTTTGCGGCGCCCTCAGCCGTACGGCGCGCGTGCGTAAAACACGGTTTAAATTGAGCTCGTGAGTTCCGCATATGCGTGAATCTAGCCGGAGGGAGGTTTTGCACGTTGAGAATCATCACGCTGCATCGTCGCTCCTGCAGCGCCTACCCACCTGCGATGGTATTGCTCTTTATCTTGTCGCTCGATCGATGATTGCGCTTAACTGAAGGTGAAAGCAATCAGCCCTGGCTGCCTCTTTAATCCGGTTGGCGCTGGTAGCCATGTGTTTACCTTTCATACGACAAGCACGCGCGCATAGTAGCGGCCGCATCCAACGAGCCCGGCGGCCACGTCGATGTTGTGATGGTATACGATTAAGTTTTCCCTTATGTATGCAAACTCGATTCGCAACGACAGTACAGCTCGCATCTGCCAGTTGTCGCAATGTGCAGCACTTGTAGGGTTGGGCACTAGTCCATGCAGAAAAGAACAACAAGAATTCAAGTTGGTAGTTCTGCAATGCACGTGTCTATAATGGTCTGCGCCCGTCTACCGGGTGCTCATGCGAAGACAAGGGGTCGGTTTGATGGGCGTTTACATAAAGCACTGCCAGAAGCACTGCGCACAATTCAATGTTAGCCCAGGATGATATTCAGTGCATTGTTATTTTAGAGAATGAACCTGCCGATTCAGGTGCCCTCATCTGTGCTTTGAAATAAACGCTCGTTGGAAAGGAGCGGGCAGAGCGGGGCTATTAGACATGTTCTCTCATCATCTAAGAATATACGGAATGTATATCCTGGAGGCAGCATTTAATATTTAATGTATGTGTCAAAGAGGTTACCCTATTACAATGACAACGAGACTAAGCTTATTTTATACGCGTATAACTCTAGTCTATTTGTTCCCGACCAGAATGACGTTAAGTTAGCATTGTGCACCTACCCTGTTTTGTCAACGCTAAACATTAGTCATCGCTTAATAAAGATATTGTTGCTTTAAAGAGAACGAGGAAGCTCGCTCTGACTGGAGTAAAACGATGTGACTTATCACTGCCTGGTGATATTTATTTTTCTCATAAATATTCAATATTGAAAATGTCTAACTCATGTAATCAGTTATTGGCCCATCTCCTTCAGTGGGCATGAGACATGTTTATGGCGTCTTCATCAGCACCACCTGGGCAACAGCGGCAATTACTCTGCACCTTTGCACTCGTGTGCCTGTTTCTTCGCAAAACAATGTTAATTGCTAGAATCGGAGGGCAATGTTCTCACTGACACGCATAAAGTGTCCACTGTCATGTTCAACATAGTGCCTCATGCTGTTGATATAGCGCATGTTGGCAACGTGAAATATATACAAAAAAGAGATGGGCTTGTCGATGACCTGCCACCGAATTCGCGAACAGGGATACAGGGATCCACACGAGGGACAATCGTTATTGACGCGCGTTAGAAATAAAGCCTCGTCGTCTTGGACCCGCGGTCGTGTTTTCGCAGTTACCTTCGGCAAACATTGCTCCAAATCACGACTGCCGAGTAGCGGGATTAGGCAGAAAACACCGCAGGAGACGAGGTTCAGAAGCAAGTACCATACTTTTTTTCCTTATTGTGAACGTTGCGGTAGCACACCTCAGAATACTACCGCCCTCTAAGTATTTCTTCGCAGTAACAGCCACCCCTCCCACATTAGCGCGCACCGTGAACGGCGCACTTGCCAGTATTGTAGCACACGGAAATAATTGCTACAGATGCTATTTAGGAAGCTGTCTGCTCTGCGATTACAGAACTTCTCTTGCGCTCTGCTACCTCTCCCGGCACCACGAGTCTCTCAGGGAGTGCGCGTCCTGCCGCTACGTTACACCAAATATTCTTATCACAATACCTGAACGTGACGCGCTCATATCACGCGTGTGGTGGCGTGCTCGGTACGATTTTAAAATGCCCGTCAAGCACAAAGAAATTTGGGGCGCGTTACGTAATCCGTGCAATGAGCTCCAATAGGATTGCAAGCAATATATGATGGTGTGTGCCATCGACAATGCCGACGTTTTATGCCGAGCACTCACAACAGAATGGCCGATCTCGGTAAGCAAAGTGTTGTTTTGCAGCAGTTGTGCGTTTTCTCTTTTGTTTGCCCTGAGAAATGTTGCCTCTTGTGTACAAGAATTAGGTAATGTAGTATTATGATATAAATTTTGTGGCAATATTTTGTTAAAATTAACGCTCACTTGCAATTGAAGGAATTATCACATGAGCACGTAATACTCGCCTAGCTTTGCCTGCACATGTGATCTTAGCGTCTTTTCGCAACGTTGTTATGTAAGAAGTGTTGTCTACCACGTTCTCGCTGATGTGGCGTTTTGCGGTGTAGTGTTTGGGCTAAAAGTATCGTCCGCCACTGGGCTTATTGGAACCTCACTAGGGCGCACGTGAATGTAAAGGTGGCTCTGTGTTCCCTCGGTGGCACACTTGTGTGGCCCCTCGCGCTCACCACGACCACATGTTCTTCTCATGTTACCGCCAGCGCAGTCAGGGAACAATGATGAAATGAGTGAATACCGATTTATCAGTGTGTTCCTTCATCTAACAACCACGTTTATGGCTGCAAAGCAAAATAATCGCTACCAATATGGTCAACCGAAGTATACATATGATAGCAGAATATTTGTGCACCCCGCCGCGGTGGTCTAGTGGCTAAGGCACTCGGCTGCTGACTCGCAGGTAACGGGATCAAATCTCGGCTGCGGCGGCTGCATTTTCGATGGAGGTGGAAATGTTGTAGGCCCGTGTGCTCAGATTTGGGTGCACGTTAAAGAATCCCAGGTGGTGAGAATTTCAGGAGCCCTCCACTACGGCGTCTCTCATAATCACATAGCGGTTTTGGCTCGTTATATCCCCATATCAATCAATCAATCAATCAGAATCTTCGTGCATGTGCGAGCTGCTTGTTGCCGGTGTTATATGAGCCCATGTATGCCAGGTGGAATATGGGTATGATGCCAGTCATGAACTTTTAATCTGCGCTGTTTTGTCTTTTTTCGCGTACAGCCAGTTAAATCTCTAACTATCATGCGCAAGCACCGACCTTTTTGTGCGTCAGCGCCGTACAACGGAGCCAAGTTGCAAACAGGGCGAGAGTAAGCACATGCCCCCGATACGCGTTCAGCTGGGCCCATCGTCTTCTTGGCTGTTCCTTCGTGAGAACGTTGCCCTGCATTAACTAACTTCAGAGTATCCACAT
This sequence comes from Rhipicephalus annulatus, assembly GCA_013436015.1. Lineage (NCBI taxonomy): Eukaryota > Metazoa > Arthropoda > Arachnida > Ixodida > Ixodidae > Rhipicephalus > Rhipicephalus annulatus. The sequence goes on along the minus strand of WOVY01000060.1, from coordinate 107,097 downwards.
GTGTCAGCTTATCTCAAGCGTGGGGGACGTTACGTATCTGCGGATCTCATTTTCTCGGTCGCTTGCTGATCTTCGGAATATAAGATTCGAGCAAGATGCGCAGCCTGTTTGTCTGAAGCGAGCTAATGCTGGGCGAGGTTCTCACGAAGGAACCAAGAAATAGTTAAGCAGACGAATGAAGGAAGAGAAACTTCATTTTTAGAGCTGTTGAAGGATTTACAAGGCTCGATTGATATGCGGGGTTTAACGTCCCAAAACCACCATTTGATTATGAGAGACGCCGTACTGGAGGGCTCCGGAAATTTTGACCACCTGGGGTTCTTTAACGTACACCCAAATTTGAGCACACGGGTCTACAACATTTCCGCCTCCATCAAAAATGCAGCCGCCGAAGCCGGGATTGGCTGCGACCTGCGGGTCAGCAGCCGAGTACCTGTAGCCACTACACCACCGCGGAGGGGCGCACTGACTGATCATTGGGGTATGTTATTTTTCTTTTTTATTTGCCTAACTGTATTCTAAAAGCCTGAATGACGCACTGATAAGTGCTTATGTGTGAAGTGACGTGCGAAAAACAGACTTGGACGAATGCTCAACGTCTCGTAAATGGCTGCATTTATTATATATCACTCTCTTAGGGCGCGAAGCTCCTTAGGCTGTGGGTCTATCCTTCCTCCGTTGTTGCCGTACGTAGCCACCGGTGGCACATACCCGCTCTGGAGCGGGTATGTGCCGCAAGGGACGGGCGATGGCGGTACTTGGAGTGTTCACTAGATGGACGAACGGACGGACGCAAGGACGGACAGAGAGACTGGAAGATGTACGGATGGATGTATGGACGCGCGGAGAGGGTATGTGCCACAGGGGATGTGAGATGGTGGTACTTGGAGTGTTCACTAGATGGACGCACGGACGGATGGACAAACTATAAGACGGACGGACAGATAGATGGACGTATGGACGCATGGGTGGTCGCGCGGACGCGGACGCAAGAACGAACGGACGGACGCACGGGCTGACGAACGCTTCACTCCACTCATCATCATTCACTCCGTGGATATGCTGTGATTTTTTTTTGGATTTGATGTTTCTAATTACAGGCTACTCTACCAACAGAAATAAAGATCGCTACACTTCAAGGACCGAGCTTGGGTATACGGATGCAGTACAATTCCCCTGAAGGAACGGAACATTGAGCGTGCCACCCCAATTTGCTTTCTCATACACCATATATATCAAAAACCTAATGTACCCGTCTACTTTTTCGCAGACCCAGAATATGATTCAAAATTCTTTAAGACCTCAAGAACCGATTCCACATGGGCTTATTTCAAACAGATCGAAGTGTTTCTTGGTGGGTTTGAATAAATAAAAAAAAACGTTCGATGACTACATACGCAATTGGTTGATCAAAGTTCATTGACAAAAATAATTTCAGCCAATGTTTGGAAGTTCTAATATAAATAATTCTGCACAAAAAACTTTTCAGTTACGTATAGTTGAATTACTGTACAACTTTTCATTTTGAATAAAGTGCTTCATGCTTTTTCTTTGACTAAGTCATTTAATTTGCTTTCCTTCCGGACAAACGTCAGAGCTTATGCTCCAGCATAAAAGGTTCGGATTTGTGTATGCCGAACAATTTCACACATTTCTCATAAGAACAACCACGCAAACGCAGACTATATACATATATTGATTACAAAGTTTGTGAACGATTTAAGCTCAAAAAGCATTGTAGGCCAATACGCCTGTCTTTTTTTCAGGGCACCTTTATTTTCCAGGTGAACGAAAGGAAAATGAACTTTGCTGAATGGAAGATATTATGAACCTACAGCTTTTACATGTCCCATGCGATGTTCTTTCTCTAATAAAAGAGTTTTGCCTGAGGCATGCTGCAGAGGTTGTAAAGACCCTTTCACTGTTTACAAACACAGACCCTTGATGAGTTCGGGTTTCGTTCACCGATGTGCCTGAATAGCATAGGTGGGCAGGAAAAGCGTTAGAAAACAGCCCGCCGATTTTCTACGCTTTCCTTCCGCCATTTGACAAAATATATTCAAATAAATGTTCTTTTGGGCTACATAAAAACTACAAGAGATTGCCCTGAACATTAAGCCCGTTCTCATTATTTGAAAAACTAATGAAAGACTCTTTCTTGCCCCTGAAAAAACGTGAAAACGTCCTTTCAGTTTCGTCGTTATGAGCTGGTAAATGAGGTGACCGGAAGTTTTTTTGGGGCGCAACGCTTGCAATCTTGAAAGCGTCTATAAGGTTCATTCCACGCAGTCCATGGTCTGCTGTATATATGTAAGAAAAGTTACATTTCAAGGTTTACAGTATAACCTTTCTGCTTAAAAGTTCTTCAAATACCTATACAGACACAAACATGCTATACCTCTAACAAAACTTACAATTGTAGAGGTTGCTAGTTATCTTTTGTTTTAAAGGTTTCTCTGTGACCTACGTGGTAGAAGTTACGATATTAAAAAAAGCTAATGCATAACCTTTAATGTAGACAGATACTAATCTTAAAAATGTATGCCTCTAATAAAGGTGACGCAGTTAAGAGTGTAGCCATACCTTACATTAGGCTTACCGCACCTTTCTCCGTGCGTGACGTTCACAGCAAGAAAGATGGGCACTTATGTAAGAACAGTGGCGTAGCCAAGGTGTGGCACATCAAGCACTCCGCTCCTCCGAATTTTTTTTTTTCGCCACGGCGTACAAAGTGCCAGATTACTATTTGCCGGACCGACCCCGCTTCTGATCAGCGAGGTGTCCCCTACCCCATGAAAATTTCTGCCTACACGCCTGTATGAAAAGGAAACAATAAACGTTTCAATTTTGTAACGATCGTGAGTGATTTATTGCGGTCACATTGGCACATCTAACTACACAAATACAAATTCAGAATGCGCGCTTAAAGAATTCCAGGTGATATTCAGTGCGCCGAAATTCACTGGGAGGCGCTAGAAACGCTGTTATTTTCAATAGTTGTCTTCAATGCCGCGAAAAACGAATGCAGTGCTCTTTACTGCATATAAATATATATGCTGTTATGAAGTATTAGGTATATTGAGTATAGTGGTAATCACTTGCGGTGTGCCGACAAAGTCACACACACACACACACACACACACACATATATATATATATATATATATATATATATATATATATATATATATATAACACTTTCACCCTCTCCTACAGGTACAGAGTGAACAATGTATTTCACTCTATCCAATATTTTAAGAGCAGCAGAACGCTGGGAAGAGTAGCTCGGCCCTTTTACTCGGACGATACCCTCATCACCTCATCAGTTTTTAGGAGTGTGGATGAACTAGTTAGACTAATTAACATATTCAATATACTTGCGATCTTCAAGCGATTCCCAATCGAACCAGATCCACACCCACAGTCACTACTCGTGTGTTACAATGTGATCAAGTGACCACTTCGTGCATGTACGTGTGAATTCGCATGTGTCTATAAATATAGTCGAGCCAGCTCCAGCCGAGTGCCATCCAGCTCTACTGTGCCCCAGCTTTGCGTGACTCACTGCAGGGCGGTGCGAACTATTTTACCATGCTTAAAATGTGTGCGTAAAAATTCCAACGTCAGCTAAAGAAATTTTTCTTGCCGCGATGATAACTATACAGCTTCTATATTTTGGGGGGGAGAAACAAACAAGGTTTGGCAGCGTAAGTGTCTCGCATTTGCGCGAGTACCAAGCCGAAGTGCATAATTAACTTTTAGAAAGAAATTGGCGAATTCTCGACGAAACCTGGATTCGATCTGTGCATTCCTCCTACAAATCAGGCGAATACTTTACACATCTAGACTGCCGCTGTGGAACATATTGCGGCACACACAAATCGCAAAGTTTTTTGTTACTGCCAAGTCGCTTTTGTTCAACACCATTTACTTTTGCGCACCAATTATGTTGCAAAGAGACAGAAAACAACATGACAATGCTAACTGGTCTCTATTCCCCATTTTCTCTCCTTTTTTATTTCTGTTATTTTAGTCTGCACAGCAGAAGAACAAGTTTTTTATGCGCTTGTCTGGCAAGTGAAATCATGTTTCATTAGCACACTTCGAACCACGCCCTCATCATCCCATTTGTTTACTCTCGTAAAAATGTCACAAGCAGTGGATCGAGTTTCTGCAATGGAAGTGACACGGGGCGCATGACGCCGTCGATGGAAAACTGAAGTGAGCACTCCCCCAACGCTAAACATTTGCCGGTGGAAACGATGTCTAACAAGTTATGTGTGCGCGCTGTATAGCAGTTGGATACGCATCCCCGCGTTTACCCCAGATGCTTTAAGATACGCAACCAGACAGGCTTTTTTCGCGCAAATGAGTTCACTGCTGTGAAGTGAGAACTAAGCAATCTGAATCTCGTTTCTTTTTTCTTTCTTAATGCAAGGCGGTTTAAATATTCTTGAAGCAAGAAACGCTATATTGCCAAGCGTGTTTACGCTCAGAAATGGATTTAGGCCGAACTCTTCCAAGTCGACGCCCCGATTCTCTCGGAGAGCAGCTGCTGCGGCGATAGTGACCCCATTCATTTATCATGCGGCCAGCGCACGGCCGCTCATCGGGACCAGTTGATCCCCAGGTTATACTGCGTCATTTCTGTCTCAAATACATGCGCCTAGCCCACTTTACGCGCTTCGACTTTTACCCAAGACCATCCAAAGAGAAAACATCTAATGGCTGACGTTTCTCACCTCAGCCGATTGCTCGTATCGAACCTGTTAGACGTGATTACCCGCCGCGGTGGTCTAGTGGCGTTCTACTGCTGAGCCCAAGGGCTCGGGATTGAATTCCGACCATGGCGGCCACATTTTCCATAGAAGCGAAATTTTGAGGCCCGTGTACACTGAGATTTAGGTGCATGGTAAATAACCCCAAATAGTTTCCAGAGCCTACACTATGGCGTCCCTCATATTCAGATAGAGGTTTTGGGAAGTATCAGTCAACTAATTATTAATAATTCAATGCGACGGGAGTGCATGTGGCAGATCACCGGCTCGATGTCACCTGGATGAGCTGCCATGACCAGTGATTCTAACAGATGTGGGACAAACTGAGTCGTATTTCGAACGTGACTGTGTAGTAAGCCCATGTATAAGAAAGAAGCCACAGGAATAGATCGGTGAAGCGATGTTTCAGCTACTAATGGCGTGGCCTCATCGCGTCCGGTGACCACACTGTGACATCACCCTGCAACGTACGTCATTCTCGACAGTTTTTCCAGCACTTTGAGTACAAGATACAACATACTTGAAGTTCTACGCCCTAATAAAAAAATAAAACAGCTGCTACTCTTTTTCGGGAACTCATGACTTGCCAAATATACGTATATCCTCCTTTCAAGTTATCTCTGCATGAGTCAAGCTTGCCAGGACTCGCCCCGCCACGGTGGTCTAGTAGATAATGTACTCGCTGACCAGCAGGTGGCGGGATCGAATCCCGGCTGCGGCGGCTGCATTTCCGATGGAGGCGGAAATGTTGTAGGCTTGTGTGCTCAGATTTGGGTGCACGTTAAAGAACCCCAGGTGGTCGAAATTTTCGGAGCCCTGCACTACGGCGTCTCTCATAATCATATGGTGGTTTAGGGACGTTAAACTTGACATATCAATCAATCAAGCTTGCCAGGACTCTCCGAGGAGAGTGCCACTCAAATGCAAAGTGAGTTTTTTTATGAAGATGTTCGCTACCCAAAGTCGACCCTTGCGTTATAATCGAATAACGATATAGCTTCCTGGACGTGATGAATAGTCATCCGTCGCGTTACAAATGTGGTCGCGCTACAATCGAGTAAATACGTTAGAATGGTCCCCGAAATAGAGTAAATGCGTTAATTTGAAGAGAGTTTTATATAGTATATGCAGTATGTAATGGATTATCAAGAATAGTAAAACATTTTTTTTATTTCTCATAAAGTAGGTGGAAAGGCTACTAATCTATAAGGTACGTGTGCACAGAACTTGGCGAGCAAAAATTGGTTAAGACTGCTTGAAATAACATGTATTTTTATTCGTAACTCTTCATTTGGCACATCCAACTTGTATACATTGCGTTTAATGACTCATTGACTCAGTAAAATATACACGGGCAAAAGTATCGATGAAATAGTATTGCGCGAATGGCGACACGGACAGTTAAGAAATGACCAAAACGAACAGAGGGTCACTTGCTATTGATTTATTGGCTGGTATGGATACATGCATTTATAGATGAGATGAAGCGGTGCGCGCTCAGTCAGTGCGCACTGGAGGCAAGATAATTCATTTCCCTGTCAGATGAAGCCAGGGGACGCATGCTGACACATCCATTGCCTGTTTCATTGCCATGGCTTCGATTTATTTCTCGAGCCTATTATTTGTCTGAGTTTGCTTCATCTCATGTATAAGTACATATATCCTTTCCTGTCACTAAATCAGTTATGAGTAGCACGCTCTGTGTCGTAGTATCTTCTCCTGTGTCGATGTCGTCATATGCGCAATACAGTTTCATCATGCATACCCAAATCGCCCAAATGGCTCCCCCCCCTGACGATCGTGTCTGTATGAAAATCTGCATACGCAGTGACACAATAGTATATTATTCAAATAAGCAATAGATTGTTTGATAATAATTATTTAATTAATAATTTAAAAATTATTGCGAGTCGAATGCGACCCATGCCCTCACGGGGATGCTGTAAGGTGCCAAGGTCTGTGGAAACTTCGATGGCCCAATCATTAGCATGACCTTGTATTGCCCTTGTTGCTTCCTGTTTCTCAGAATAAAATATTTGCCAAAAAACAATCCAATTGCTATGCATTGCTTAAGAAAATATGTTTTTCACATGATACCACAAACAGTTATTAAATATACTACATAAAGTTTTATTGACACATGTAAAGAGGCACATTTGTTTAACGTCTGCACGTAAGGCAGCACCTGGAGGAATCCGAAGTCAAGCAAGCATCATCACGTACCATTATCTCAGTGCCTTCCGCCAGCCTTACTGTAAATGTGGCTCCACGATTTAAGGGTGAGAGAGGCAACCGTAATGCATAAGTGAGGCGAAAATTCTTGAGACCCGTGCGCTTAGATTTAGGTGCACGTTAAAGAACCACAGGTCGTCGAAATTTCCGGAGCCCCTTCTCTATACAATGTCCCTCGTAATCACGTCGTGCTTTTGAGATGTTATATTATTTAGCTATAATAGTATTACTAATATATAAGTGACATGCTCGGTGGAAAATGGAGGGGACGTCGACAGCCCATATGTGATGAGCATCTCTCGGGTCTAAAATGCAATCCAATAGCGAGTGCCGTTTTCTCGCTTCAATTGAACAAGACGACGGCGTGGGCTTGGGAATATCATTGCCGCCTTAGTTATTGCAGACTTAGCGTGAGCTCTCAGCAGGCGCAGTTTGGTCGAACCCTTGACCAGGGAAGAATCGTGCGGCTCACTGAGATGTTCACCGTGAGACTCCTGGGCTTCATGGGAGCCAGACCGTAGAAGCGCGGTCTCGCCTGCACTAGGCACACGACGCAAAGCAGCACCCAGCAAGGCAGGCCGCCACGGTCCATTGCTGCCGAGAGTCTTGTAGCTGCGTCATGGGGAAACAGGACAGAACCATCAGTTGACACTGCTCGTCATCGCATTCGCATGTGCGCGCAAGATGCATGATGCAAACATAACAAGAAATGTCACTCGTTTACCTGATGAGAAGGACCCGGTCTAAATGTGTTTTTTTGTCTGCTTCATCTACGTCATCTAATCAGAGTTGTACTTAGGACGCTACAAACAATCAGATCTTATAATCTATCACATTTAGCGGCGAAGCTCCTAAATCCGTGGGTCTGTACATGCATATCTCTTTGTATGTGACAGCCTAGTTCTATGACTCACTCAGCAGGTGCGGACAGACGGATGGATCGACAGACAGACAGACAGACAGACAGACAGACAGACAGACAGACAGACAGACAGACAGACAGACAGCCGGGCGGACAGACAAACAGCCGGGCGGACAGACAGACAGACAGACAGACAGACAGACGGACGGACGGACAGACGGACGGACGGACGGACGGACGAACGGACGGACAGACGGACGGTCGGACGAACGGACAGACAGACAGACAGACAGACGGACGGACAGGCGGACAGACGGACGGACGGACGGACGGGCGGACAGACAGACAGACAGACGGACGGACGGACGGGCGGACAGACAGATGGACACACAGACAGACGGACAGGTGGACTGACGGATGGACAAACAGACGGAGGAACGGACAGGTGGACTGACGGACGGACGGGCAGGCGGACGGACGGACGGATGGGCAGACAGACAGACGCAGACAGACAAACAGACAGACAGACAGACAGACAGACAGACAGACAGAAGGACAGACAGACAGACAGACGGAGAAACAGACGGACGGGCAGACAGACAGACAGACAGACATACAGACAGACAGGCGGACAGACGAATGGACGGACAGACAGACGGACAGGTGGACAGACGGATGGACAAACAGACGGACAGACAGACGGACAGGTGCACAGACGGAAGGACAGACAGACAGACGGATGGACGGACTGACAGACAGACGAATGGACAGATAGATGGACAGACGGATGGACACACAGACGGACAAACAGACGGACAAACAGGCAGACAGGCGGATGGACAAACAGATGAACAAACAGACAGTCAGATGGTTGGACAGATGGACGAATGAAGGATTTACGGTTTACCGGCAAAACCTTCTCAAGCTTCGCCCCACTCATCGTCGTTCACTCCGTGGATATGCAGTGATCTTTTTTTTTGGTTTTGTATTGTAATGAATTACTTTTTTTTTTCAAACTGTAGCGTCATGGGTAATTGAAAGACATTTTTTCTGATTTATTAACGGTAATCATTCACTTTTTACCGATCTTCTACAGCAGTTCTCATCCCGCAAAATGTGCGACTGCTACAAGGGCGCCCGCTACTGTTTGACGGTGGGTCACTACATAGCCCCTTTTCCTTTTCTTTAGCCTTACTTGTAACGCGTTACCCGAGCGCTAACAACAGCCATGGGTGACAATTCGTTGAGGACATCAAAACAATGCATCGAAGCAGTGCGCAACGACGAGCTGGTGCGCTGCGGTGGTCCTGTGTTAAAATGCCATCCTAACCTCCATCGCACTCATTGAGAGTGTGTTCGCTGTAACGGCTGACCTCTTAACGAGAAAACGTGGGAGAATCAGCGGCGACAAAATTGAAAAATAACTCCTCTTGAAAGTGAACAACGCGTATCACCGTGTCACAAAAGCCACAGTAAGCCACTCAACTTTCCCGTGAGCCTCCAGCCTTCTCTCTACCACGCAAACCACAGTACTACGTTGTTGTTTGAATGAACTTGGGTGAAGCTTACATGAAGCTTGAGAAGACCAAGTAGTTCTTGCTTAAGAAGTGGCATAGGGTCATCTTTTTAATGTACGTAGCTTACTTCTAATCGTCTTTGATAATTGCAGCTGTTGGTAAAAAATATTGGTGAACTTCGTGCAGGATGTTTCATAAATTAGTTATTCAAAATATATCTATGCATGCATAAAGCGCATTTCAGTTAACCTCATTTCCTATACACCACGTGGTGAGGGATTGCGTTCAGCGGGGAAAGAAAGGGGAAAAATGAGACCAGTTTAGTGACCACTCTGGCTGTGAGTTTATTTGCTGTGACAGCAGGAGGCTGTCAAATAACACTAATGCAAGAAAATAATCATACAGAAAAAAACTTAGTAACTACTCACTGAATGCACATTTTACTATTTTGTAAGTAGTATAAGACAAAGTTTTGCAACGTTGATGTCAATGATGTATCACACATGGCTTTAAACAACATGCGTACTTGAAATATGCACTTTTTTTGTAATTGCTGGCAAAGTGGTAGGGTCACGTACCTGTAATGTGTAATGTGACATGTTCATTTTCTTTATGCCTTGAAATATTTGTTAGTAGCTCTTTCAGTGTGTTATGTTTGCTTGCAAAATCTGAAATTTTCGGTCTTGACTAAACAGCCGTCTTTTGCGGTGTTTACTAATACCTGAACAATATTGAGTACCTATAGGGCCCGGGGGCTACAAGCAGACTTGACAGAAAAGAAAAACTTTTTTCTTTTAAATGCAAAAAATCTATCTAAAATCAATGTCATATTTGTATACTGAGATATTGCCGTGGGGTCAAGATGTTGAAGAAGGAATCGGTCACCGGAGACACACTGCACACTGATAGCGGTGAACAGGGCGTCGGCCGCCGATAATCTGACAAAGAGTAATACACGTGTGCTATCGAAGATTCGAGTGTTATCGCTGGTAATCACGTGTTCTTTCGAATAACCTGGAATATTCGCGTCGTGCACGCAACCGCAACGAAATGACTAAAACAGCCGTGAAGCTTCTAAAAAATTGCGGTGTGGTCTGTGAGGTGTGTTGCAAACTCTGTGTGGATGAAGGCCGAATGCATCAAAATGAAACGCCTGATAATATCATTTCTGTTATTCCACAAGCGTTTAAATACGAGCGTCAGATTGTATTTTTGTTTCAGTTGGTAAAGCACATGATATATATAAAAAGGGAAATGGAGCCCAGAAAATTATCTTCATTACTATGCTGTCAATTCGCACGACGTGGTAGCTAAGCGCACAGAGAAGGCGAGCTACCAGACTGAAGAGCGCGGGTTAGACTACCAGCCGCGGCAGACGCATATCAATGAAGGCGAAATGCGAGAAGAATCTGTGTGCTCTGATGTACGTTCCCATTGAACAATCCCAGATGGCCTGAATTTATCTGGAGTCGTTCACTTTTACATGCCTCGTAATCATATATCGGTTTCGGCTTGTGAAATCCGAGCAGTCATAGCTGTGCTGCCCTTTTAGATTGTTCAAACTGGGGGGGGGGGGGGGGGCTGCACTGCACGGCCTTATATTGCGCCAGTGTCATTGGAGCATATGCATACCGTGCCCTCTTTGTTTCACTTTTTACCATTCAACGTTTTAGTTTTTCTCTGAATACGTTACTAACGATATACTGCGTCATTGCCTCCCTTCTCTTTCGTTTTATCCTTCTCATGAGTATAAAGAAAAAAGTAAAAAGCTGCTAGTGTCGAGAGTCATATCTCTACCGCTCATAGTAGCAGCTTCGAGCCTGGCCCCGCCGAGGTCGTCTAGTGGCTAAGGTACTCGGCTGCTGACCCGCAGGTCGCAGGATCGAATCCCGGCTGCGGCGGCTGCATTTCTGATGGAGGCAGAAATGTAGGCCCGTGTGCTCAGATTTGGGTGCGCGTTGAAAAACCCCAGGTGGTCGGAATTTCCGTAGGCCTCCACTACGGCGTCTTTCATAATCATATGGTGGTTTTAGGTCGTTAAACTCCACATATCAATCAGTTAAATCAGCTTGGAGCCTGAATACTAGTGGCTGTCGTAAAGCAGAAAGAAAAAAAAAGCATCCTAGCTTCTGTGATAGCGCGCACGCGGCCCTAAAGACTCATTTTGTGCACGTGAAAAATGAATTTCTGGCAGCTTGGATATATGCAGGAAACCAGTAATAACAGTAGACATTCAAGAACCTAGAAGCGTCAGAGTTAGAAACGCAGCTGAGCAACAATTTTCTTACGTAGATGAAATAGTTACTGTATCTGAATTACGTTTAGTAAAAAAAAAGTAGCATACGTGTTTGTTTCCTTGCTCCTGGTTGGTGGGCGTGTTCTGTATTCATAATGGACGTTTCTCGAATTCCACTCTGGTTCGTATCAATAGAGCTCTTCGTGTGAGCCAGGAGACATTTCTACGTTGGCCCGTTGTAAGATTTTGAGTACTGGTGACGTAGATGCCATAGCAGTGGCTTTCTTTGCTCGTTTTTCAGTGTTTGCCTCCCTTGCCCTAAGGGCGTCATTGCTGTCAGATTTTCTTTTTTTCCTTCTTTTTTTACGGATGAAAACAGAGCAGTGAGATCAAATCGCAGAACTGAAAAAAAAAACTACTCTTTACTTCTCCCCCCCCCCCCCCCACGTGTTTGCAGCCCCTGGCATTTTCCATGTTCACGCTGCTGCTTCAGAGTATGTGTACCAGTGTATGCATGCAGAGGGTTGCACAAGGCTGCCTCACAATTTCAGCGCACGCAGTTTCAGGCGTGGTGTTTTCACGACGCCATCTGTGGAGGGCGCCTAGGGGCATTCCTTGTGCCTCTTGCGATGGGCGGGACAGTAACAAGGGCAGCCAAGCGAGCTGTAAAACAACTGCAACATTGTTCTGAGCGAAATATTGTGGCGATGGAATTGCAAGAGGTGAGGGGGATTGGACTCTATCATTCTTTTTTTTTTTGTCTTTGTGATGGCTACTGTAGTTGGCACTAGTGTTACGACCGTATGTGCCAACGAACCTCTGTTATGCGTTGGCGAAATGTTTAGCAAATATGGCGTTTAGTATTTAGAGTACATATTGAGGCCTCATCGCTGGCAGACTTCAGGACCCATCGAACTTTCAAACAAAGCGAACTTTCGCTTAAGTGGAACTCTTCAAGTTTGTCGTGATAAAAGCTGTGCACATAAAAATATGATGCTTGTTGTTCACTGCAAAGTTCTATTTTTTCTGTTTTTTTCTTTTTTCTGTCCGTATCCAAATAATTTTTACCTTCCGATGTTTCATGCTCTTTCTTTCCTGCTATCTCTCTTTCCTCTATATCTTACTCTTTTCAGAAAGAATAGGCAGGTGGTGTGCCCTTCTAGGTGGCAGCTGCCAGTCTGTCCTCTGCGCATTATCGCGATAGCGTTAAAGAGCTCGTTTCGCAGAAATTCTGCTCTCGAGGTCAGCGTCGTTGGTTGTCAACGAAAACTCATCACCTTGTCCGTGACCAAAAATCGAGAAAGATGCAAATAACATAAATAAAAAACTTCCGGGTCCGAGTCACGATCGAAGCCAGGTCGTTTGTGTGGCAAGCAGGAGTTATAGCACACAGCCAGGTGTCTTTTTTGTGTTCATTTCCAGTTGAATGGACAAGACAATTATGTTATAATACACAACAAACATGACACTACAAACGCTATCAGTACACAGCCGCGCGTCTGCTTGGAAATACAGTAAAAAACATAAATGCATCTGCTCGTAAATGAAGTGAAAATAACTTTCAGGCTTTACAAGCACACGCGTCCTGAACATAGACTGCACACTACAACACGTAATGCCACAGTAATATCGCGTGGTACAAGCGTTCATTGCCATCGGGCACCAGAACATGTAAACGCTCGAGGTTTCAAGGGTGCTATACATTACACAAATCACAGCCATATGTGAAAGCTTCACTCACGCAAGCCACTTTCAACTTTATCGATTACATTGTAATAAAGCACAATTTAAACTTCTCGAATACCTTCGCACAATAAGAAAGTATGAAATAAGTCGTTAAAGTACGCACTAGTATTTGTAGTATTTACCCATATTGTAAGCTTCATTCCGCATGTGATGCCAGACTCTCTAAGGCTGCATCGGTAGGCGTTGCTGGTGTGCGGGGCGTGAACGTAGCACGCGGAAGAACATTTACGAAAGCTGCTTTCTCACAACAACAATAACTATGAAGGCAAGCCCGCTTTACAAAGTTGCCTGGTTTATTGTTACAGCGGTTAGGATAGAGTGAACTTGCTGTCTTCATTCAACCATTATTATTGCGTTAGAAATTATATGGACAGTCTCGGCTAGTTTTCGCCAGCGCCGTCCTTCACTTATATGTATATGTATTTATGTACAGGGTGTTTAAAGGAATGTGTCCTATATTCTTAAAAAAATTACTGAAAGCAGGCATCTGCATGCCATCGGCAGCGTTTTCTTTACTGTGGCAGAAAGCATCTCAAGGGGTGTACAAATAATAATTACGGCTGTATTTGCAGAAGTTAAAACAATCAACTTTTTAACCAGTGAAAATAGCCGAGCTAGTCCAATGGGCAAATTGAAGTACTTCCTAATAATCACCGCGGAGTGATTAAATCTGGCTATTTTAGTGGTCGAAACCAAAATCTACGCACCGAAGAGCGCAATCACCATTCACTTCAACAACGCCCTCAATGACGGCACTGTTTTCCTCACATTGGAGGTGAAGAATAAACGAGCGTCGATAAGCGACCACGAAACGAAGTGCCTAGATTGGCGGTAGATAGCGGTGAAGGAAACAGTCGACGATAGTTGCTGCTATAGTTGTGGCTTCATGTTGTTGCTTCGTGTTGTTCCTAGTAGCGCTCTGCCCTCTCAGTTTATCCCTTCCTGTTTCCGTATTTCGCCTCGCGCTACCGAAACTCAAAGGGAAACAGTGTCGTCATCGAGAGCGTTTTCGATGTTAATGGTGCACGCGCTCTTTGGTGCGTGGGTTTCAGTTTCTCCAGCTATATTAGGCTCATTGAATTGCTCCGCGGTGATTTTCAGTGGCCACTTTTCGAAAATTTCAAAGCGGCTATGGGCTATTAGTAGGCAGTACCTTATTTCGCCCATTGGACTTGATAGGCTATTACCACTGTTTATAAGGTTAGTTGTTTTTATTCTCGTATGCTGCTGTAAATGATATTTGTACTACTCTAAAAATTCCATATGCCACAGACAAGGCGACACCGCAGGTAGCACGCAGATACGTCTTTTCTGTAATTTTTAAATAAAATTGGACACATTTCTTGAAACACCCTGTATATACGGGGAAGTATGCGCTAGCTTTATCTTTCTGCGGAGCGGACATCGCCTTTCCGGCCGGGCTCCTCGGCGCGCGCTCATCTCACCTGCGAACAAAGAGGGGAGTGGGTTATGGTTGTCGCGCTATCACTGCAATGATCAGCGCGCGCCTTGTGCCCCCACAGCAGGTGGGAGCTTCTGCGGGCTGCGCTCTCAACGTGAAAAAAAAAGTGCCAAAAGTCTACCTGGAGTGGCCGTATTCTCTTACACCAGCGTTTCGTAGAGTTACGTGAGATCGGATCTAAATAAATTGACTGCCAGCCTCACTTTGTATATCAACGCCGTCTCTACGCAGGAGCCTTGTCCTGGTCATGTACTGTGGCCACGCCGCAGGAAACTCAGCTGCTTAGCAAGCGCATGCTTACTATAATTAATATTCCTTCTAAAAATTCTAGCCTTGCTTCGTGACACATTCGAATATGTTGCTATCGCACTAATTGCTTCACCGTTTTCGGTGAAACCGTGATTTTTTTACAACATATCACTGTTATCATGTCCTTTAACATAGAGCTTCAAGAAGAAAAAAAAATTTGGCAGATCTCATGCACTGTTGAGAAAGTATGCAATATCTGAAGCGGACAGCAAAGAGCAAAGAGCAACATACATCGCCTCGTTTGTCTTTGAGGCAAATGGAGTAATTAATTCCATGCCGCCTAGTTCACAGCACATCACATGTTTCAATATATATATATATATATATATATATATATATATATATATATATATATATATATATATATATATATATATATATATATATATATATATATATATATATATATATATTTTCCGATGGAGGCGGAAATGTTGTAGGCCCGTGTGCTCAGATTTGGGTGCACGTTGAAGAACCCCAGGTGGTCTAAATTTCCGGAGCCCTCCACTACGGCGTCTCTCATAATCATAGAGTGGTTTTGGGACGTTAAACCCCACATATCAATTATATATATATATATATATATATATATATATATATATATATATATATATATATAATGACACGCATCTTGTGGTATATACAATGCATGACATACATTTCATTTACTTGACCCCGGACCATTTTGTGTGCAGAAGATACTAGGACTTTGGGCATCTGCCTCAGTTGCGCAGAAAGCGACTAAAGCACTGCTACTTTATTTAAAGTCAACAAACCTGAGCGACCACCTGTAGACTGTGTGTGCTCCCCGAGTGTGCTCGTGATTGTGTGTACCTTCTCATCTCTCTGCAACCTCTTTTCTCCCTTTCAACCCTTCCCCAGTGCAGGGTAGCAAACCGGATGTGCGTCTGGTTAACCTCCCTGCCTTTCCTTGCATCTCTATCTCTCTCTCTCTCATTTATGTTCTAAACACACTCATCTCATGCCATACCGAATTTCGCATATATCCAGCAGACAAAATGGGCGGAAGCGCACGAATACACATATACAGTGTCACTTATATTATACCGTGCATGACAGAAACATTATAATTTGCAAGTTGGGGCCTTCAGTTTATGTTCGTCATACAGTCATGTTGCGCGCAACATCGATTTTCCTTAATATAAACCATGAGCGCACCATGGCCATGGCGTTATGTTTTGCCATACAAGGTATGCACCCAACCAATGGCAGAGAGCAGAACATGGATGCTTGCGGTGAAGAAAGTCCGTAAACAGGGGTTGTATGCACGAGCCACCTTTTAGATAGGTGGACTTGTATTCTTCAAGACAATAACTAATTTTCTTGGAGCTAGTGTGTGTGTTATTGGTACGTAGGGTTACCAACTCTTCAAGGAAGCATGTGAGGACGAGAGGAGGGGGGTACTAACAAGGCAGCTATCGAAATCAGTTTTCATTTTTGCAGTATTTTCTATAGAAATTCGTTTTTTTCTTTAGTGTTACGGCACCTCTCCGTGGTGGTCTTGTGGCTAATGTACTCGGCTGCTGACCTGCAGGTCGCGGGATCACATCCCGGCTGCGGCGGCTGAATTTTCGATGGAGGCGAAAATATTGTAGGCCCGTGTGCTCTGATTTGGGTGCACGTTAAAGAACCGCAGGTGGTCTAATTTTCCGGAGCCTTCCACTACGGCGTCTCTCATAATCATATGGTGGCTTTGGGACGTCAAACTTCACATATAAACCAAATCAATCAATTTACTATTGCGGCATCTTGATAGAAAATTCCGCTGGTAACATGCTGCTCGGAAAAATTCTGACAATTCTTCTAGTTGTAAAATGTACTCGTGAAAGGTGTCGCACTTGACACAGAAGTTCGGTTAATGTGGTCAAAGCCCCTCACAGCTACCGCCAGCCGTCACAGCATTTCTTCATGCGTGCGATTCGTGCGAGCTTCGTGTTTTCTAGCGTGAAGCGCTATGTTGGGCGTGCGTTAAATCAGATAAAAAAATTCTGCGTGCTCGGTTCGGAACAAACTTAAGACATATAGTTGTCCCGACTCGGGACTCGGGACACTGCATGAAGCTTCAGGACAATCCCGCAAAACACGGGATGGTTGGCAACCCTGTTTCTCCAAAGTGAACAAAGGAGGGCGAGATGTGCAACTGGGAATGCGGATGTGCGGGAGAGGGGCCGCCGTCACAAAAAACAGAGGAAAAGGGGGGGGGGGGGGGAGTGTGACGTTTCGCTGAATCACGCTTGTGAGAGGAGAACACGCTTAACAATGCTAGGATAGAAATTTCTGAAAGAAGGGCTTAACTCTAATTGGTTTTTATTATATTGTATGGATTCGAGAGCCTCTCTTAGGAGTGTATTGAATAAAGAATGACTATATTTTCTCTCACTTGGGGACCGGAAGTTGGACTAAGTAAGTTTGACTAAAGTATGTAACGCTTGAGATCGTGAAACTTGCGACCTGCTGCATTAAGATGCTGTTCCACAGCTTTCGGTAATTTTTTGTCGTGCACACGCGATTATTGATAAATCTAACATTAACAGGCTGTCCCGTTTCGTCAATGTACCGTTTGTCACAATATGAACATTCGATCATGTAGATAACGTTCGAAAGAGTGCAGGTAAAACTAGATTACATATGATGAATGTAATGACTTATAGGGAGGGTGCTTTTAACGGCATCTTGAAGATGTTTTCAAGTCTTGTATCTCGGACGAAAGCAACGTGTTACTTGGACAGTATAATGCGGGTTTACTTTTGCATGCACTAACATGTCTTCGAAATTTCTATTGCGCCGATACACGACCTTTGGAGCTCGTTGCTTGTCAGTATGAGCCAATACTTGGAAGATAGTCTTTATGTCTTGGAGTGATTTGAATATTTGATTATAAAGACTGGCAGCAGGCTAGGTTGCGCTCGCTAGAATTGATTATTGATTTCCTGGTTAGTTTACGTGCTTCGTTGTAGACACCGTTTAGAACGTCTTGTGGGTAATTTCTTTATACTCATGTTACACGCGCGTTTCGAAAGCCGTTGAGTCAACAGTTCATGGACGGAACTGACAAGAACGAGCTGCCACACGGGCGATTTAGAAGCCTATCGAGTCAACGGTCCATCGAGTACCCCACACCTCCGTTGAAACTTCAATGACTATTGAGCGACGGAAACGGAAACAACGCACACTCTCGTTCCCAGCAACATGCTGGCTCGCCATAGTATAGTGCCTTGAATCTATGTATATTCTAGGCACTGTAGCCGTGGCCAGTTTGTTTCCACCACCACATTGCGCACCGCGTTGTGAAGTTCTGCATTGTTATTTATATGTGTGCGCCTGTGTGAAACAGTGAGTTCTGGAACGCGTTTCTTTGGCTGGTGTAGTTACTGGTTTTGTGTGCTTTGTACAAAATAGATGACGCATGACCGCGAAAAAAGAAAAAAAACATCTCCAGCTTCGCGCCAACTCTGAGGTGAGCAAGAAACGGCGTTCCTCATCGACTTGTGGGAGGACCGGCTGCTGGATCTTCGACGGCAAAACTGGAACGCCAGTGTGTACGACAAAATCGTCGAGGCCCTGCGACAGGCAGGCTATGTAAGGACTCGACTCCAGTTGCAACACAAGATAGAAAATGTGTGTCAGACATGTCGGTTACCGCGTCCATGGTCGTTATGAAAGTGTTTAGGAGCAGCAGCTGTTCTTCGATGGCGTCCGCTTCCTCCTTCGCCGCTTCAATGCTTGCATCAAGCTGCTTGATCACACCCATGTAAAAAACGATTGGAGCTTTCTCATACCAAACTTCTGCTCTGTGGTTGCTCAACACGGCAGAAGTTTCCAAAGCAAGTCGCTGTGGCCTCTGAAACGTGTGAACACAAACCGCACTGCCCAAACGCAACCACAAAACAGCAGCCACACCTGCTCATGCAATGACAACGTCGCCGCAGTTTCGTTACTTGACAACCTAAAAACCAAACGTGCATCATTAGGTATGTATACATATTTATTTTATTTTATTTCCGCATTTCCCAAAGCCCAATACAGTTCATGCGAAAATAGGGGATCACAAAGAAAGCTGCACTTGTGCAGCTTGAATAGGCTCTGGTTCCCCGTACAGTAGCATTGACAATACGAAACAAATCGGTATCGAAATGATATTGCCGACAATGTTGTAACGGAAAAAAAAGCATACAGCAAAACAGATTAACAACAAAAAGCTGTGTAATGAAAAAAAAAAACATGTACGTTATAAACTACTGCTAGAGATACCTGAGAAAAAACTCTCTCTCTCTCTCTCTCTCTCTCTCTCTCTATATATATATATATATATATATATATATATATATATATATATATATATATATATATATATATATATATATATATATATATATATATTGCTAAAAAATACTAGTAATGTAACCACTGCTAAAAACTACTAAATAACCATCAGTTTTTCTATACATTTATTTAAAACCATACATTTACAAAAAGAGATCCAGCAAGTTTTTGTTAGTACAGTTCAAAACATCATCATTTTTCCGTATTGTTCATTTAAGGTGAATGTGAGTACACGACCAAGTTTTTATTTTTCATGATGAGTACACGTGAAGGGAACGTGGTATGGAGGGTGATACCTGAAAGAAGAGGTAAGATTATTTGCTCTAAGATTTGCTCTTGCTTCAAATAGTTTGTACGTTATTAGTAGTCTGTGCTTTTATATGTTATAAATCTTCATAATTTTATGTTCTTGGAATAAAGCGTCTGTGGGTTCCAAATCCGAGGAATTTTTTATTGAACGAAGTGCTTTTGAACCAAGAATATTTGCTGTACGTTTGATAATGTCGTTTTTCCTCATATTAGTGTGCGATAATACAAGTGAGAGTTAAAAAGGGCGAAACATCACATCCTTTTAGTGTTAACAGGAAAAACGTGATGGTTCGGATTTAATAAGCTGGCTGCTGTGCTTAATTTTGGTAATAAAGCTTTCACATGGTCATTCCAGGACATGTGTTCTGAAAAGATTACACCGACAATCTTAATATGTTTCTTTAGTTTATTTGAAATGGCCCAATATTTTCAAAGTGGTCATTTTTTTTCTAAAATGCCGGGGGCACGGAACAACACACATTTAGTTTTCGATTCATTTAAAATAAGACTACTTAACCCGGAGGTGGAAATGTTGTAGGCCCGTGTGCTCAGACTTGGGTGCACGTTAAATAACCCCAGGTGGTTGAAATTTCCGGAGCCCTCCACTACAACGTATCTTATAATCATATGGTGGTTGGGGCACAATAAACTCCACATGTCAATCAATTATTTAACCTACACTGGTCTCCAAGTTACCACAGCATATATAACCTTTTCTTGTTATGGTCTAGAAGTTTCTTCCTTAAATAAGTACTGAACAATCATCGGCATATATTACATACTTACAATCGGCCTCAATTCTATCAATGTCATTATTGATAAAAGGAAGAGAATTGATTCCAACGATGCTACACTGGGAAACTCCTGGGTAGCATACGGGGACCATGCAGGGCAAGTTCGGGCTCTCTTTCGGGCAAGTTCTTATTTTCCACCTGCACCATCGAAATTTCCACCCTCGAAGGCAACAAGCAAACACACGAAGCACTCAATTGTAGCTCGTTTCACTTCTATAGAAAACTAGATAAATAAATGGACTGGTTACTGCTGCTAACATTACGCGTCTGAGCATATTTCTGCAGTGACAAATCGCTAGAAACAACTTCTCCACAAACAAGTAATCTGTAACATTTATCGCAGCAAATGCTATCGGGGCGCTTGCTTCATGCTGCGAGTGGTAGGCACTGAGCGCGGTGATTTTGAGTGCGGGACATTGTGGCCCCTGAATGATGTAAGCTCTCGTTCTTCATGCCTGTGTGCATAATCCGCTTATTCTATGTAGTCCATACAATTAAGCACATAGAATAATCACACCGCTCGCTTGCCTTGTGGCGTGAGCACTGTTCCTCGTCGAGAGCGAACGCGGCGGGTAGACCCGATCTTCGCCGCGGGCGTCTGTCAATCAAATTAATTGATGTGCAAACTCGGGTACAAGCTCGTTCATTCTAAGAAGGCCCGAATGGAACTCGTGACTGTCCCATTGCTGGTGTGACTGTCAAGCGTTTTACACAGTAGGCAATAAGCAGCGGCCTCGTGGCATATAAAATAATTTGGTGAGCACTCTTGTACTATTTGCAAAGCTAGGGTCATCGGAGGAGCTCAGTCTGTCTGCGCGGTCTGCTTAAGAGTGAAGATCACGTCCGTTCGCCCTCACTTATGATGACAGGTACTTTTTTTACTTTAAATACCTAAATTACCACTGAATTAGTTCACTTAATATTAATTAACAATCCTAGGTAGCGTGCAGCTAATTATCATACTCATAATCAGCACGATAAATAGGAGTGAGGGGCTAACTCGCTCTTTTTAATTAGCGTACTTCTGATTAGTGCTGTGTTAGCTACATGGTAATAATTAGCTCGGTATTTCATGACAGGTTAATTATCTTGGTCATGGCATGTCGACATATTTAGCTAGGTAAACCGTCCAGTCAATTAGCTAGTCAGCCGGGCGCATGGGCTCTGGGAGCTTGCACACCATGAAAAAAAAAAAAAGAACGGAGAGGGCGGGCACCGGCCGAACAACGCGCTAGAATGTAGTACAGGCCAACCATGATAATTATACAAGGGGCCTCGGAGATTAGCTCTGGCAGTTGTGTTGTAAGGCACTAGACATAAAATTATCTCTCAGGGTGCGGTGCTGTATATTCTAAAGGATAACAGTGCAGACATTAAATGCTTGAAAATTAACCAAAACAGCCCGTACCTCTACAAAATTTGGTTTAGAAATTTTCATGACCTTTTTCTTGCGTGGGTGCACTTATGCACTCAGTCGAACGACAAACAAATGAAAGAAGATGCCTCCGGTTGAAGACACCGCACAATTTTGTCTGTCGCTTTGACGTCACGCCACGTTCCATCGTAACCAATGGCACGCAGCGCGCGCTGAGGGGTTGATTTGAACTTTTCGAACTACAGCTCGTTCAAAAAAAAATTTTTCTAGAGCTCGGAAAGAACCTGAGTTTCACCAAACTTGGGGCCATTCTGCATAGCACGCCAGCTCTGTTTCCGCCATGCTTAGGTTCAGGTACTTACTACCAGCGGCAACCGCATTACGGAGCCGGGTACGCTAACTACTGCGCGACTACGCAAGTGGTAGTTAAGCTTAACATTTCACCAAGAGAGGATACTACTCCGGGATTGATTGACTCCGATAATTCAGTAAGATACTTTTCCACAGCCTACCTTGCTTCTCAGTGCAGAGGCATTTTGCCTATTTTCAGGAGGCATCCTATGTTTCTACATTTCACTCAACGAGCTTTGCATCCTTTGTACAATCACTCAAGTTTGTTGTGGTATGTTTAACTACCTCAAGTAATTGTCAGTGCAAATTAGTGCAACCGACAGCAGCGCTGAACCTGCAAAAATTATTTTTTGGAACGCTTTCGCTTTTATACAGTTACGCACTGTTACAAAATCCATGCGCGGTGCACAGTGATGTAACTACAAGAATCCAGTAAAATAATGCACAGTAGGTTGATTGATATGTAGGTTTTAACGTCCCAAAACCACCATATGATTATGAGAGACGCCGTAGTGGAGGGCTTCGGAATTTTCGACTACCTGGGGTCCTTTAACATGCACTCAAATTTCCCAGTAGCTTATCAGCTGTTCTTGTCATATAGTAAATATTACATTGGTCAGACCAGTCGTTGTTTAAAAGAAAAGTTGAAAGTGTATTGGTACAGTGTTGATCGATCAAAGCAGGGGTGGATGTCCGTTCACCGTAGCACGTGTCGGTGTAGATCAATATAATAATTTGTAGGATTGTCGCCAAATGCAGGGATCTCACCACACGCGACATCATCGAGGCAGGCAAAATTCCATTATGTAAGTACCCCCCTCTGTCGACTCAGTCATAAAGAAAATATTTATTTAAGTTTGTCCACGTAACGAATTCTAGCAACATCATTGTGTTCCACGCATGGCTGTTGTAACAGTGTGTAACTGTATAAAAGCGAATACTTTAAAAAAAAATTAAATTAATGGAACTTCCTCTGTGTCCTCTTTTCTGTCCTCTCCTGTCGGTTGCGCTGAATCGCACCCGTGTGGATGCCGTACCAACACGCCCAATCCCACAGTATTCTACCTCAAGTACGCCTCGAAATACTAGAAGTAAAAAAAAGCGCCAGATGCCACGAAACGTTTCAAAGTACCTTGTTATTGCTTTTAGACGAGGTGTATGTAACTATAGTGTTCAGGCACGAGGTTAAGTTGCGTACAAGCGGTCACTGTCGTTCAGACTTGTCCGGTAACAGCTGAGTCCTAAATGTTACACAGCATTGCATGTTGTCGCCCCTTGTGGGCTATATTTAACAGAAATTATCGTGCAAATGGGACAGCGTTCTGTGATTGTGAGCAGGCTTTCGACGTCTGCGGCTAGAATTTCGACACAGGACTCGTCAGCAAAGAATCAGTGACACGATGCCAGATATTTATTGGGCCATTCCGCTGCTTTTTTTAACACGCAAGGTTGTTAATAAACGTTCAATGCATGTACTCCAAGCGTTTATAATGCATCGAACAAGAAATCGTGTTGCCGTATGCACTATGCTAGTTGTTTGATATCGCACACTGCAAGAGCCGTGTGCTACTTAATTAAGTTGCTGAACCCACGCATTACCGTTTATTTATGAACACATCCACATAATTTTAAGCATTCGTAATGAACACGCTTATGCACTGTTCGCGATGATTACCATTCAATTATTCACAAAACGAAAAAGCTTGCTGTTACTTCTTTAACCAAGGAGGATACATGTGCCTTAATCAGCTATAAAGGCTGCACCTCAGAATCGTTAGTGGTTCCACTAATGATAAATGTAGCCAGTCACTACGCTGTTTGTTACCGTGTAGCCGATGGACCATTTCACTCAACGAAAAGCTCGGTACACCTGGCTGTGTCCGAAAAAGTGTTTCCTACAGATCCGCTCAAGCTGACTACACAGGGGCACGTATCGATTTCGAGCAACATCAACGACAATGAGTTATGACCTCTAACGATCGGTTCAAACAGCGAGGAAAAAAAAGACTGCTGTATGGGGCTTATATACTGGCCGAAGGCGAGAGCCAAATTTTAAACGCATTTTGAGCACAAATATTGTACTTTTTAATTATTAAGAAGAGCTTTTATTCAACCTTGCTTTCTAGGGGAATCACAGTAAGCACGTTAACTAGAAGCACGCACTGTGCACAAGAGGTGGTGCATTCAATTGTCTGGTCGGAAAATCTGAAAAAGCAGGCACTGGCGGTAAATTACTCCTGCGAGTACGATTGTGCGAGTGAGTCACTCTCAATAGGCTGCCTAGGGGGCAAATTAGATCAGCACAGCTGTTGAGAATAGGGGGGCGGTTTAGTCCCGCAATTAATTCTCGTGCGTACATTAGCATTCGAGTTCTCTGCTACAGATCACCTTGTATGCCGCGTTGCGACGCATCCGAGTACAACCCAGCGAACTGTATTGTCTCGGCCGCTGTAGAGGGTGGAGAGCCTTCTGCGGTCGAGATAGCGGGCAGAATGCCCCGCCGCGGTGGTCTAGTGGCTAAGGTACTCGGCTGCTGACCCGCAGGGCGCGGGTTCGAATCCCGGCTGCGGCGGCTGCATTTCCGATGGAGGCGGAAATGTTGTAGGCCCGTGTGCTCAGATTTGGGTGCACGTTAAAGAACCCCAGGTGGTCTAAATTTCCGGAGCCCTCCACTACGGCGTCTCTCATAATCATATAGTGGTTTTGGGACGTTAAACCCCACATATCAATCAATCAATAGCGGGCAGAAACCAAGAAACGGCTTGTGGGTTCACAAGCCTCGTGAATGTATTTACAAACAGCTGACGCATTCCACCGTGAAAAAAAAAACAACTTTTTAGCTCAGCCCGAGGTCAAAAGGAGTTCGCACTACAAAACACTACACGCGTGGGTCGTTCAGTGTTTGAATTGTTGCAGGACTAGCGCATATTCTATTATTGATTGATTTGTAGGGTTTAATGTCCGAAAATAACCATATGATTATGAGAGACGCCGTAGTGGAGGGTTCCGGAAATTTCGACCACCTGGGGTTGTTTAACGTGCACTCTAATCTGACCACATGGGCTTACAGCATTTCCGCCTCTACCGGAAATGCAGCCGCCGCAGCCGGTATTCGATCCCGCGACCTGCAGGTCAGCAGCCGAGTACCTTAGCCACTAGACCACCGCGGCATGGCATAGCGCATTCATGTTTAGTGGTGGCGTCTCTTGCACCTGTATATGGCTCATGGTTGTTGACACCCGTTCAGTTAGGCAGAGCATCTAAGGCGCCCCGAGTTCAAAGTCGAGATGGTAGCTTTTGTCTCGCCTTCGCTTTAAGCGCTCTTCGATGCTAATGTCTTCATAAAACGCGTGGAATGTCATCACTAGGCGTTGAGCGAGTTACGATTTCGTGCTTTTCGAGTACACGTTGCCATTTCTGCTTGTGCAGTTGCAAACATAGGAAACGAAGTGAAATCAGTTCATTGCGCGTGACAGCAAGGCAATACATGGCAGAACGGGCATGCGACTGCACAACAAAGCAAAGCAGAGTATGAAACATTTCACAACAGTTATATCTTGCATGTTGACCAATCGAAAGTTTATTTCATTCTGAGATTACCGGAACAAACTTCCGACGTCATGAATTGTGCCACGAGAACGGGAAATGGTAGGAAATAATGAAGCGCTTGTTGTTTTATAGTTAGGCGGCTGTTTAGTAGTCCTTGAAGTTTTGGTAATCGTTGTTACGTTTATCTATGATTCCTGTAGCCCGACATGCAGTTATTTTGTTATGCAGTATCAGTTATGACGCTGTTTGATGGCTTCACTCTCCGATCATATCAGCAGAGGTGAATGTCAATCAAACTTTTATGCATCAACATTGTCAGGCTTCTTTTCCAGCCTATTACAGAATGGGTGAAAATATGAGTGTTACAGCATCTTTATTATGTTAAAATAAAGCAGGGTTAGTAGTGTCAGTGTAAGCAAATTCACAGCAGTAAATATAAACTAACCTATATGTCATACAAATCCAATATTATTAATAATAACAATAATGAGCTGTACAAATACATAATACAGCACTCGTAAACGAAATAATATGACCTTCTAAGAATTAAACTCTGCCATACTTTCGGTAGAAAAATTATTCATATCTCTAAGAATTGAGAAGATAAAGAACGCCGATAAGTTACAACGTCGGATAATTAATGTTGAATATGCTTGTTGTGGTTATTTTTAGAAAAGTGACGATGAATACATGTAAATTTTGGCGGTACAAGCCTCGATCCGTAAAAGGTATCTTGCCGCCCACCTCAGGCCATTCTAAGATAAGTAAGCCCGGCATTATTTATGCTGAGCTGCGGGCTGCGCTCATGAAAACGTGCACGCATGCGTTGAAAGAATGTTTCATGAGCCAGGTTGAGAGGCTGAAGTAGGCGGGCTACCCTGATACGGAAATCTTGAGGAGGTTCAGAAGCTAATCAAGTGGGTCAAAGGCGTAAGTGATACGCACAGGAGAACAGAGTGCGTGCGCAATGAAAGGAAACTGGTTGTAGTACCCTACATGCACGAGTTTTCACATTGCTTGAAAAATGTATAGCCAGTAGGTATGGGGTACGTGTGGTGATGTCCGCTACCGAGAATTTGTCCTCTATTTGCTCCCGCGTGCGTAAAAGAAGTTCGGGTTTACGAAATACCTGCTCGTTCTGTCCGGAGAAAAGAAAAAAAAATAGATATGTTCAGTGTAAATTGTGTGTCGTATGAATGTTGCCATTGTCATGCGAGGGGGGAGGGGGGTTATATAGGACAAACCGGGTGGTGCATTAACGTGAGACTAAGGGAACACTTAACCTCTTTAACGGCTGCTGGCGGGTTGCACTTGCCAGCTCATTGTAGGGAGTGTGGCTGCCAACCATTGGCAGATAAAGTCACTTGTTTGTTTGGACATCGAGACAAGTGCACCAGGGAAGTGATGGAGGCTTTTTTCATTGAAAACGAGGGGGAAAGGTGTGTGAGTAAGCCATCTATGGCCCTTGGTGAAAAGGAGGTTCGGTACCTGGGTTCAGCGCTGCCATGTTAAAGTGATTATTAGTCTGTTAAGAACTGTTGCGTGTGTTTATGGCAAGTATGAAGGTGTGTTTTTTGTGATTTTTGTGGTTGTTACACACGTGTTGATGTTCAATATGATTAGACATGTTTCGTACCTTGTTTGCTCTGATGCGCAGACGCCTTTGGTTTGCCACGTGACCAAAGTCAAACGCTTGATATATGTGCGTGTGTCTTCCAATAAAGTTTAGTTGCGAGTTCAGCGCGGTGTCGTCTCTTCATCTGTCCTTGTCTATATTTTGCGCTCTTTTACTTCCCAAGTAAGCCTTACTTTGTAGGAGCATATACACACATTGATCTGTTACCCACCCAGTTTAGTGTCTGACAACAAATGCTCGTGGCCACGAGTGAGATATGTTCATACTTACGCTTTTGTGCAAGTAGCACATATGCTTCTTAGTTTAACGAGTGAGTTAGTGTTTGTTGCTATGTAAATAGCGATCCTACTTCCCTTGTGTATGTTGTCTTTAATAGAGAGTCTGCAATGGGCTCAGACATGCCACTCTTGTAGCTTACTCTGCGACTGTGTTGCGTGTTCCGCGCAGGCCTGGTGATTTGTCCACTGACTAGAACACATTTTATCTCCAATATCTGAGCGCGCAGTTAGAAAAAATTTCTACTTGAGTTCATAAGCGCTAGAAACGTAAAACACTAAGCACCTCTGGACATCTAGGAACGACCTCCTACATATGAGCGTACGTACTATAATCCTTTAATCTCCTAGTCTACCTGCCATGCGTAATCCTTATCTGCTAAGTCCGAGCTCTAATTGCGAAAACCGAAAGGAAGGAAGTGATTAGAGCGTTAAGCGTTGCCGGATCGCTGAGTAGCCTCCACCTGCACTTATAGTCATTTCCTATTAAAGAAGGACAATCTATCGGGCTTGTGAAGTTTACTTACCCCATTGCGAAGCTGGGGGATTCCGTTAACAAAGAAGTCGCTTCTCTTTTGGAGTGTCGGCGACTCGCTCCCATCATCTTTTGCCCAATTAACACTAGCTCTGCAATCCTGCTGCGCAGCTCACCGATACCAAGGCAGTAACAGGACGACAAGTGGCCAAGGTGCCCCTTCCCGAGAAGTGAAAGCGACGGCGATGATAGGATTAGCCGATTGCGCCAATACACGTGGCCATACGACAATTACCCCGGCGCCTGTCAGTCGTCTATCGGGAGTGTGATCAGGTTCGTTAGGGCGCGACCTACCCCACTAATGCTGCTGTTGTGATTGGCGCCCAAATCGGCTGGCACCGGTGGCCTCTAAGCGGTTGCACTGCACGACGGCTGATTACCCGCTCCAGGCAGCACCGTTTCCATGAAGAGCACTCAAGACAATTCGCCGGTGAAGGACAAGATTGACCCACGTGTCGTCGAGCTAAGAAGCCAAGTGCAACCATTGCGATAGCTCGGTCTTCTCACTTCACACAGTGATGTCTTCGCATGAACGGCTTTCGCGTCCCACTTTCACAAACATGTCATAGTATAACAACATGTGTGACCTCGATAAAGTTGGTCACCTGCGAAGGTCAGGTTTTCACCTATATACCGCGCTTTAGTGGATACAACTTTATGAAGTTAAATCTTGAGTGCTTGGGCATGCACACATTCAGGCAAGGCCAAACGGCCGCATTATTTGTCCGCGTGTATGAGTTATTCGCTTTTTTGTCATATTGCGCTTGCTGGTAACGAGTCTTTCGCAGGAAGATTAGAGCAGATCACTGCACAATCATTATACTGCTTCTCTATCAACATTCATGCCTGTTATAAAAGTAGGAGCCACGAAATGTTCCCGCAGAGCGGTCGTTTCATTGATCCTATTGTCAACACGCCATAATCCTATGACCCCGCCCCTCGGCTCCTCCAGCCATCACCTCCCCCCTCCCACCTCGAAAAAAGAAAGCACTCACAAAAAACAAGTCCTACGTTGTTTCTCGACACTTATTGGAACGACTTGGGTTGCAGTCTCAGCGCTTCTGTGGCATTCATTGATCGAAACAATGTCCGTATTAAACGCCGCACAAGATGACAATTACGATCTCAGAGTGAGATCGAGACATCTACGCCCAATTAACAAAGCGCCTGGGGGAGTAATCGAGGAACTGGGTGGCTTTCATCTCGACCCGATCGTACAGCTGTGAACCGCGGGCGCCCCAAACTGTACCATTGTCTCGGAACGCTGCGCCTACACATGCTCGTTATCGTCTGCAAAGAAACGCTGGGATCGACAACTTGAAAAAAAAGTTCAGTGATTCCGTTCAGGGGCAATTAATATTCCCGCCGTGAAAATGAAACGGTTCAGTTCGAGAACTCCGACTATACAATCAGATGCAGCAAGCTCTCTTGCCCAATCCCTGTAACGCTTTGGAAAAGCTTACGGGCCGTAATTGCGCTATGGAAAGTAACGTCTACAGGCTGCCGTCACTGCACGTATATTCAGAACTTGAAATGCTGTCTTTTGTGTGTGTGCGTGAGAAAGCGCATTGTTATACGTAAATGTTTCGAGTGTTACGACGGTATGTAGCGAGAGCAAAGAAAACCATGGAAGTCTTGAGTAGGCCAACCTTAGTCAATTACCATTCTTCTTTTACCGGTACACATACGACGCTGCCTAGAAAGAAGTTCGCGGGACCATTTGCTCGTCGAGACAGACTTATTATTTATAGCGTCCGTATTCGTTTATCTTCCCGTTCTCGTTCCACGCATTCTTGACATTCAGGACAATAAAGTAGCGCAATGGGCATGAAAAAGCAAAAACAAACAAAAAAGCAGTCCGGTGTGATTGGCTAGAAAATACTACTTATAGCTGCGAGAGGAAAGGATGTTAGGTAGCACAAGACCACCTGCCCCGATTTGTCCTTTCATTCATGACGTCATGAGTGTAGGCAGGAAGCACTTAAGGTCGATCGAGGACTCATACCAGTCGTAGGTGCTTACCATGGTCTAGCGTTCGTCACGCCATGTCCCGCCGAAGAAAACGTCTGTGACATTGAGGCTCGAAGCGCTCAGGTCATGTGCTATGTTTAGGTGGCACTGAGTAGGAGCAACGGAAAACTGATTAGCCAAGTTGCCTCATGTTCGCAGTGATGCGAGCTCAGCTAATTTTACAAGACGTCTCCCGACATTTATCGTTACCTGCAGATCCGTTGACTAAGTGTCCGTTACTTTTCACTGTTTTCAAAGAGCGGGGGAAATATTTTTAACCACTGTTGACCATCCATCCACGTAGAAGCGAGAGATGTTCAGAATATGTGAAGAGGAAAGCCTTACATGCCTGCTCAAATGCGATGATTGACCGACAGTGTCGGCGGCGTCAGCATGAAGGGGCGGAGGAGGAAGTTTTGAACAGTGGTGCTGTTGATTAAAATGCGTTGCATAAAAGAACTCGAGACAACCTGTCTATATTTAGCCCAATTCTCATGAATCGCCCTTTTCTTAAGTACCTATACGTTGCTCTTGCACAGCACCTGCTCAAAACTTGGATCTAATAAAAGGTTGATGCTGACATGGCCACTTCAGTGCGCTATTATAAAGCAGACATGGAAGCCGAAGGAAACAAAAACAAGAGAGAAACAAGAAGGCTGCACGTCTCTGCACTTTTTTTCAGGATTGGAACCATCAGTGTGAAGCTGCCCTAACTTTTTGGCATCTTGTGTCATGATAGCAAGCGTGAAACCCTAATGACCGCAAATTGATTCACTTTCTAATTTCTTTTTTACTCTACCACCTACGACTCGGAGTATCACTTGCAAACTCTTGCGGTTACTATATCTTCTAATGACCGATTGACCAACACGTTTGCTTGTGTAATACGATGGCCAGCGCATCTGTGTGATGAAGACACTGAACCTACATTTTTTGAGGGGAACATTGTTGGACCGTGGCCACATCTGTTACCGACGCGGCGTGAAAATCAAGCGTAACTGAATTGCTTGAACTGCACCAACCTTAGTTATTGTTTGTACTTTTTATGTCCATCCCAATTCGTGGGGACAGTGTTCTGTCTTTTTCACTTTCTATTCTCGCTTACCGCTATAGTGTAGGATGTCAAACTGGACGTTAGTTTGGTTGACTTTCTTGTCTTTCGTCTCTCATTTGCTGTCGCATAACTCAAGTTCGTACACTGCATCCAAATCACGGTGGCTGAATAATGACCGCGGCGGAATCAAATGAAACAAAAAATGCTGATGTACCATTTTTAAGCCCTCGACTTCAATCCTGCCGAAAACAAATTGATGAAAAAATTCTCCCTTGAAAGATGTGTCCACACCCCAAGGTGTTTAAAGTATTCTAACACGTATGCGCTTTCCAAATCAAGTTCGGAGCCCGCTTTTATTATCATCAAGGAAACCTTGTTGGCAGCAAAACGCCAGCCCCATCACTGCGTGTTGTGTTACTTGCCGAATCTAGTTTTCGTTGTGATCCTAGCCGTCATGTGGATTTTCATGGAACAATGAACTACTGCGGATGCTCTTCTTCTTTTATAGTACAAGCAATTTCGTACAAAATGAAGATAAATCTGAAGATTCAATTATTTTTCTACCTAGTGAACGCTTACAATGCTAGGGACGCTTAAAATATGTTCGTTGGCATATTCTCTGTCGTATTTCACCAAATCTTTCCTTCCAATACACGTAAAAGAAGTAGCGAGATTTGGGAACCTTGGGTTACCTCTGAACTACGTGAGGAAATGTTTGTCACGGACGAGTTGTATCAACACTTTCTTTACACTCGATCAGCAGATGACTTCGCCCTAATTAAAAAGTGTCGGAACAAACTCACCAAGAAATTACGGCAAACACGCACAACGTACTATTCATCTCTCTTGATCATAGAAAGCGGCCACCACTCTCTATTATGGTCGAGGCTAAAGAGATTTTGAAATCTCAGTGAGTGTCGCAAACATTTACAACAGTAGCAAATGAATGCAAATATATTTCAGGTGTTGAACTAGCCGACGCGTTTAATAACTTTTTACAGATATCGCACGCGTTCAAGCTAAGCCCCCTCAAGCAAGTAAATATGTTCGCACTAATAGCGAATACAATATGCCTCGAACCAGTCACGGCATACGAAGTTGTCTCGATTATATAATGAATAAAAAATAGCACTAGTTGCGACATTGATGGTTTTTAGGTGTCCCCAAATAAACTTGCCGTTGAAAGTCGGCGAAAGATACCGTTCTATACAAAAACAGAGATTGAAACGATCTGGGAAATTATAGGCCATTATCTATTTGACGAACCTTTTCAAATATATCCGAAAAGTTTTTGCGCTCAAGAATAGCAACCATAATTGAGTAACATAACCTGCTAACACCACGCCGATTCGGTTTCCGTAAGAATAAATAAGATGAATAAGCACTAGCAGAGCAGAAAAAGTGTATGTTGACAGGGTTTGAAAACAGAGCAATAGTCATTGGTAATTTCGTATACTTTTCAAAAGTTTTTGATTTGGTTGACCGTAAGATTTTAGTGGAAAAACTAAACTATTACTGAATCCGAGGACACACATCTCTCATCCTACTTATCCAACACAACCCAAATTGTGAAAATTGACAGCTTCACTTCTAGGGCGAAATCTGTTCATTCTGGAGTACCACGGGGGAGTATTTTGGGGCCTCTTCTTTTTACTATTTATTTTAATGTTGTCACAAATATTAACACTCAGGCAAAGTTAATCGTTTACGCCGATGACACGAGTATATTTTTCACCAGTACAATGTAACAGTACAATTAAAAATTTAGAGGAGTGGTCTGCTATAAACTTAATGAAAATAAATGTAGGCTAGACAAAAGCAGTCATATTCAGGTTAAAGAACAAGCGCAAACCTCCACATCAAGACACTATGTTACCATCTAGAAGTATTGAAAGTACCAAGAATTTCAATTGTTTGGGTGTTATTTTTTCCACCAGCATGTCATGGGATAAACATGATAAATACGTTTAGATAAAGCAACCAAAATCACTGGTGTAGTAGGCCATTTACACTACATTTTTCCCACTTGTATTTACTTTTACTGCATAATTCACTTGTTCAATCACATTTAAAATATTGCCAAATATTTTGGGGTGACACAACACACACCAACCTGGAATGTATTTTCCAGTTCCAAAAAAAGTATCTGCGCCACACATAGAACGCTCCTTACACAGCATCGATAATAACCTTCTTTAACAATTCGGGCGTGGTTCCTGCACATAATTTGTACAAATATCGTTTGAGTCACACGTACAAACAAGATAACTATTGGAACACAACTTATTTATTTCGCCCAAATTCAAAGAAAAATGCCAAGTTACGGTACTAGACACTTAGAGCAGAAGTTAGTGCCAACACTGCGTTCCAACTACGACAAACAAATACTTCACTACACAATACCTGCACTATTAAGCAGCTATATACTCGATACTGTTTGATCTTTTTATGGCCTCCTTCAAAGAACCTAAAAAAAGATGTATGTGGTTTCTTCATAGAAATCTTGTTGCAATGTTTACACATCTTCGATTTCGTTGCCTCTTAAAATGAAAGTGTGTGTTGAAATATGTTCAATCATTAGTATGCCCTTGTGTGTATATATGCGTGTAGGTGAGTGGCTTTGTGTTTGCATAATTATTTAAAAGTATAGGAGCACGTATTTGTATGTATATATAATATCGCCTCACTGCCAAATACAAATGGTTGTAGGCGATAGTTAAGCTCTCCAGGGAATATTTTTTTTTCTACAATCCCCCCATCTGTATCTCACAAATATGATACATTATTATTATTATTATTATTATTATTATTATTATTATTATTATTATTATTATTATTATTATTATTATTATTAAACTGCCTACATGACTAGCTACTTCCGGTTAGAGTTATTAAACATGTCACAATGCGGGAAACTTTCGACGTAAAACATAAATACAAATACTGATATACAAAAGTCAATGACTGTTGGGCACAAAGGAAACAAAGCAGCAAGATGGTTGAATTGGTCGCTGAAGCTATCAGGCATTTTGACAGATCACCACCTATACAAACCATAGACAATTAGACTGGTCGACTCACTGTTTTCTTTTTATTATTATTATTATTATTATTATTATTATTATTGCACGTATAGTTAAGCACTACACGAAATGAAGCTAAGAAAAGCATACAGAAAAATTAGGCCTTCTCCCGCTAAAGGGAACCATGGGTGGATGTGAAGCAGCGGGTGTTAACGCTAACACTGGCGGCGGCATAGACGCTGGTGCTCATCGTGGCGTTGCGTAGGAGAGAAACCTGGGGAGGCGCAAAGCACGCTGTGATGAACCGGCATTTCCTACTGGAACATGCCAATCGCTGCTAATAGGCAGTGAGAGACAGAAGACTCCAATTGAACTCGGAGAACGCAGTCCGCGTTTAGGTAACACTAACGCTGCGAATTTTCAATTATTCAACAACGCACATCAGAAATCTCCCACCGGCATTACCTTGCAAGCCAAGATCCAGCGCCCATATATCCGGTGTGGCCTGTGAACGGTTGCGCAGCGCAAGCAGTCGGTTTTTTTTCTCATCAAGACACTCGCAAGCAGACGCTGCCTGTTTCGGCGTTATGAGGTGAGAGAGGGGGGCATAAAATAAAAGAGATGGGGAGAGGTGCGCATGCGCAGTGAGTGAAGGACGTCGCAGGGCAAGGAACACACGCCCCCGGCATAAAATGCTTCGCTTATAATAGTTGTTTTAGTTGTAGCGTAGTAATGGTGAGTAAAAGGGGAAAATTGAAAAAGTATAATACAGCAATATGATGCCGGCTACACTTTGTGCATTTTTATTTTGTATACGAAGCAACTTTTTTACTCATGTTTGTAACGCCGTATGTACGTGCGTCCGCACGAACGCGCCGCAATGCGTTCCCCTCGCCGCAGGTGTTGGAGTATAGTGTCAAGTAGGTTTTCCCACAGCTGCGCGTTGACGTCATGCTCCCCTTGGCATCCCTACATCCTTCGCCTGCCACGCGCTGGCCACAGCTGCCACCTCGTCCGTTCGCCCGCAACACCTGCCGCTACCCCCACTCGCTCCGCTACCGCGACCGTCCCTCGCTACATCGCCGACCTTTCGGTACTGGAAGAACGATCCGGAATCCTCGAAGACGCTCCTGCTCCGAGTGCGCTGCCGTGCACGTTGTTGACGTAGCAACCAGCACACTGTATTTCGTTCCCAACCTGCCGAAAGAACTGGTTCAGCGCTGTCTGGACGATACGCTGACTGATTGTAACGAGGCGTGTCGACGCACGTCTCTTTAGGGCGCGTTTACACTAGACAGGCACCACACGAATTTTGATCTGCCTTTGGGAGTGTCTTTTGTCTTGTCGTTGTCCTATTTA
This sequence comes from Rhipicephalus annulatus, assembly GCA_013436015.1. Lineage (NCBI taxonomy): Eukaryota > Metazoa > Arthropoda > Arachnida > Ixodida > Ixodidae > Rhipicephalus > Rhipicephalus annulatus. The sequence continues at coordinate 71,341 of WOVY01000060.1, read as the reverse complement.
GACTTCGAGGACATAGACAGTGCGCCGATGGTTTCTGGAAGACCCTGTCTATGCCTTGTCGTGGCCTTTTTTTGGCCGATTCTCCAGTCACACCGGAGACACAAAGAGACACTGACTGAACCACACACCTGCACGTCATTTTAAGCCGTGCTCCTTGTTCTGCCGATTTCTCTATTCGGCTACGCGGCGCAGCCACCCCCCCCCCCTCCCATAATTCACGGCATCTATTGACAAAGGTGGGGAGACACAAAAGGAAAGCGAAGAAAAGACTGGTAGGGTGCGCAGGATGCCTATTCAAACGCTGTGGAAGCCTCGGAGGGGGCATTAATATCTCCCACAAGATTTTCTCCTTCGTGGTCATTTGAAGCAAAGACATGCGCAACGTTTCGCTCAACCACAGATCTCCCGACGACACGCCGATGACAGGTTTGCAGATGCGTTTTGCCGGTGTTTTCGGTCTGTCTTCATGTTACACCACGGCGACATGCTATCTTTTGAGGCGTCATCGTCAGCCTGGTGTGATCAGGCGGTCTGGCGACTTTGTCGTGCACCTCGTCGGCTTACTGTCTGCGTCTACCTAGTGTCTTTGTCGGGGTCATGTCAATGTCGTGTCGCCCTAGTGTAAACGCGCCTTTATACTCGCGGGAAACTTCAGCGTTGCCGTCAGCGGAGGACGGGGAGAATTGCTCATCGATTACATGCGTGAAGTGTATTCGCTCAAGTGCACGGCGGCAGCGGAACGGACACCCACCATGATAAGGGGTGCTTACATCAATCTGGTCTTTGCCAACTTCGACGTAGGGTGTCTGCAGGAACCTTTCAGGGTGCACTTCACCGATCACAAGGTCGTGGTAGTGAAGGCGAAACGCGCGACAGCTCCAGTCCAGCGCCCATGTTTCGACTCTGTAGAAACGACGACTACCAAGTCTTGCGAAACGCTTTATGAAGTTTACATGAAACCCAACCCACCTCTTATGTCTTTGCGTTTCAAAGAAACGTTTAATGATTTGTGGGGTTTAACGTCCCAAAACCACCATATGATTATGAGAGACGCCGTAGTGGAGGGCTCCGGAAATTTTGACCACCTGGGGTTCTTTAACGTGCACCCAAATCTGAGCACACGGGCCTACAACATTTCCGCCTCCATCGGAAATGCAGCCGCCGCAGCCGGGATTTGAACCCGCGACCTGCGGGTCAGTAGCAAAGAAACGTTTACTAGAGTAAACTGCATACACCGAGTTTCGCTTCGAACCGTTCTTCCAGCACCCGTGTCGACGCCCGTTTATACCGGGCCAACGCCGTGCGCACCGCTGCTGTTTCGCATACCATCAAGGTTCCCTTCAGGGAGATGATCCATAATTTTTTCTTTCACCTTATGATATTACATTACCCTTTGAAACGACGAATAATTTCTACGTCACCTTCCCTGAATTCATTAAATCTCTACTTCGTACACGTGACCTTAGGAAGTGTTTTTATTTAGAGAGTTGAAGTTGTGACACCTTCCAGGCGGCAACTATTTCTTCAAACTGCGGAGGAGACAGTACCAGGCTTTCCGAATACATCAGTCCAGGCATTAGGTTCGGTCACGTTAATAAACCCGACCAGCCACTCGGTGAGTGCGTGAGAGTTAAATTGCAACGAATCTGTGAAGTGTCAAGTGGAGAGCAGTAGTTCGTTGCGGCTGCAGAGACGGATAAGATGATTGGGGTCACGTAGCTCTCACCTGCCACGCTCCGCTCAGGCATCGAAAAAAAAATCTCAATTTCTGGGCGTTATAGTTGGCCCAGTTTTCTAGGGCTCCTTTATTTCACACATCTCTCGGGGCGACGACGACAGTATACTTTCGCGTGAATGGGCTTCTCAAAAAGGCGCTGATTTTTTCACCCGAACCGAGTTTCTTCTGGCAGCGACAAAGCGAACGCCACACCAATCGCTACATCGAAATTCAACGACGAAATGAGACCGGACGATTTGGTGTTCTTCGTCACTTTTTTATACTTGCGGAGCGCCCTCGTAATGAAAACTGGAAAAGCCATAATAAATTGAATTCAAAGTTTATATATATATATATATATATATATATATATATATATATATAATACACATTAGACTTGTACGATACTTTCCAAGGCACAAAGAAAAGGTTTGCTTCTATTTCTCGGTCCACCTTGGTTAAGGAAGTTTTGGTCTGCACAATAGACTATTGAAAGAAACACGTTCAAACTACGGGTCGAGCCTGTCTGTGCATGGCGCCACAAACCGTATAACGAAGTTCGTGGTTCAACGCAATCAATGGTCGTTTGCTCCTGTGTTTATTAAAGAAGGCAACGAACTTGTTTTTTTTATTTTTTGAGTTTGTTATTGACACTGGTGTTTGCCAGGGAACACTTTCGATTGCATTGAAACGTTCCTTTTCTTCTTTTTTTATCAAAACAAAGGATCTCTTTTGTTTTAAAGAGCGGAAAATTTTAAGGAGCTGGGTTGTCGTGTGCGGTTGTCATCGTTGGGCGTAAGGCAGTCTAAACTGAATATTTCATACAGCCATCTGAAGCATACTGAGCTCCCGAAGTCTACTTCTTCTTGGGCCATCATCTTGACGATGATATTAAGCGAGTATTCTACGTCATGTTATTCGGGCGCCTTAATGATAATAATACCCAGTAGCGTACCAACTCCTTCGCGAGTGGGTGGGCTAACCTATCACAATACACACACACACACACACACATATATATATATGTATATATATATATATATATATATATATATATATATATATAATTAAGAATAAAGCAGCACACTTACGAAAATTTCATAATTGTTTACTCTACGTTTCGGCCGTGGCACGGCCGTCGTCAGTTATTCTTCAGACTTCAGTTCATCAGACTTTATTCTTACTATATTTGCACCAGACCCACAGAATTTCTTTTTTGAATGATATATATATATATATATATATATATATATATATATATATATATATATATATATATATATATATATATATATATATATATATATATATATATATACGTGCTCACACTTCCATCTGTGTTTTCATACGCACAACATTGTTTCAATTTCGATAGCATAAAAATAGTAAAAGAAGCACAATCAGTTTAAATCAGCGTGCACTGGGACAACACGTATATGTTTGTCATGCATGATGCACAAAATATTATCACACGCGACGTTTTTTATGCATTACCTCACTACTTTCCGCATGCGTACAATAATGTTGATGGCGGCCTCTGAGACTGTGACTATTTTATCATTGAATTAAATTTTTAATTACTAAAAAACAGCTCACAATGATCTCAGTTTTTAAATGTGAAGCATTACTTGAGGAACCAAAGGTATTTTCAATATTTCTATGTATTTATTGTAGCTTTCCACTGAGCTCTAGTCCATTGCTTTATTCGTCGCTGCTTTTCAAGCTGCCTCCATCGCTACAAGTTGCCATAAGCAAGGCTGAACAGATTTGTTAGAGATTAAAACGGAACTTTTTTTGGCGCTTCCAGTACGGCAAAACTAAAATATTTAGAAAGCTTAGTCGCAATCATGTGCTTTCAGCAGCTTCGACAGAGAAGCGGTGGTGGTAAGACTTTTTGATGTAAAAAAATCATTTTCCTGAAGCACCAAACGATTTGACCAGTGCATAAAATGTTTGTTCGTTCCTATCTATAACTGCATCGGTAAGTCACAACAGCATAATAGAAACATCAAAAAGTGATGTAACATATAGGGCCCCTGTTCAGCTTGCTGTACAGTGCTACAGCACAGGGCGAAAAGCGTCGCAAAGAGCCTTTAAGAAAAATATTCACTGCTGAAATGTTGAAAAATTATCGCTACATTGCACCTTTGCCTCGTAATATTTTTTGCTCGTAACAATATAATTGAGTGATTACAGTGGCGAAGGAAAATTTTGCCTTTAATGTGTTGTTTTCTCCAGCGTGCAGCCGACAGCGACCACTGTCAAAATTGGGGGGGGGGGGGCTAACCTTTATCAGTGGGGGGGGTTGCGCTTCCCTTGCCCCCTCCCCCGGCTGATACGCCTATGCAACTAGCCTAAAGAGCTACTTTGCCACTTTTCTTTATTTTTCACGTGGAGCGTCAGCGTATCTCCGCCGCCGATCTAACAGCTCCGTCTTCTGGCTTAGCTAGCAAACCAGCATTGAGCGCCCGCTTTTTCTGCTGTCTTCCTCAAATGGGTGTCCTCTTCTTAGCCGCGCCCCTTTTTTCTGCCTACCAGATAGACGCCACAAGCCGGTGGTGAGCCGATGGTCACAAGCACCTCGAAGTGTCCATTCCTGTCTTGGTGCTCTCGCGGCACCGGCAATGGAGACAGCATGCCACTACCTGCCCAGCGGAGGCACCGAATGGCGGGACGCCGCCTTGGCATGCTTTCCGCCAGTGTAAACCGGCCGGGAGGCGTGTATGAGGCGCTACGTAGTGGACGACCCCTGAAGTACAGTTGACCGTGGGGTGTTCTTTAACGCGCACTAAAATAGCTCAGAAGACAGGCGCTTGGAAATTCACTTACATGAAAATGTGGTAACCGCTGCATGGACCGAACCCGCGTCCTTCGGGTAAGCCTGTACAGACTTAGCGAATGACTTGCTTATGAGGATAATGGTGTATCCTTGGTGAATAAGTGTTTGTCCTAAGGGTTGATATGAACGCATACGTTCAAATGCAAGTTAATAGGAGGAGGACGAGAGAAATGGGCAAAACATCAGAGAAAACAAATTGAGCGTAAGGCAGGGCGGTCAACCAGACGTTTCTTTTGAGCTTGTTTTTATGTTGCCGCAGCGTTTGATAGGTGGTGGCGGTCCTGCGGATGCACGTTTGTTTTTTCGTTTTATTTTGCGCCTCATTCTTTGTTCTAGCATGCCTGTCTCATAACCGAGATAAGTCATTCTTGAGTGGTGAATTAAAAGTAAAAGAACCCAAGTAATGAAAAAATTCGCAGATTCCAGGTTCAGTGGTAATCGGTGACAAGCGAAGCACGAATGAATAAGGTTGATGTCACTTTAAGATCAGCACTACGTTACGAGATGGGCGTAAATTATGCTGTACATGACTTCCATGTCATGATTATCATGTTTGGACGTGTCGTTCTCCTTCGTCTTCTATTCACGTTGCGTGATACCAAATTGAATATACGTTGTGGGATGCAGACACCCACTGTAGAGTTGTTTGCGCCGCGTTGTGAAAATGTCATGCGCAAAAGCCGTATTTTGGGATCAAACTATTGAGTGGCGTTGTGTTCGCGAGCGTTGACCACCACTACTGTCATCATCATGGTTAAATCGGTAGCACCGGCGTTGACCCCTGGCGGCAAGTTTTGGTGGGGCACCAGAGGTTTGAGTGAGGCTCTTTCTGCGCGTGGCATTTGGCGCGAATGGTTGTCTCTCGCGCTGTGTCCCCGGTGCACGAAACCGCGGGCCGTCTGCCGGGGGCCCTCGTGGTGAGTCAAGCGTTTTGTGTATGTTATGTTGTTGAGTGTATGCTAAAATTATGGAATTTTTTTAGCGTGTTGATCACAACTGATGTTATTATAATTCGGCTGATGATATCGTCATTCTAAATGTAGTTAAATAAATATGTGTTGAGTTGTTTGGTTTTTCCGCTCGTGTCTACTGTGTCCGTTCACTCCAAGAGCGTGGTGCTCTCTTTCTCTCACGCCGGAACCCCATAATGTGGAGCTAGCAAAACGGCCGTGAGCACGCCATGAGCGTAGCATGTAGTGATGTTTTCCTGACACGCATATGTCATGATTATCATGTCTAGTGTTTCTAGATGTGTCATTCACCTTAGTCATTTAGTCACATCACGTGATACCAAATTTGGTATATCTCGAGCAAGTGAAACAGCCACGAGCACGCTATATGAGCGTGGCACGCATGTAGTAATCTTTTACATGGCACACATATGATTAGCATGTTTGGACGTGTCATTTACCTTTGTCGTCCATTCACGCCACGTAATACCATGTTCGGTATATGTGAAGGTAATTGTCATGGTCTTGCATGACTAGCGAAACCTCTGCGAGCGCATCATGAGCGCGGCATGTAGTCATGTTCTTAAGTGACACGCATATTGTGATTATCATATTTGCGCTGGTCATATACCTTCGTCATCAAATAACGTCCCGTAATACAAAATTTAGGATGTGTGAAGCTAATCAAACGACCTCGAGCGCATCATGAGCGTGGCGTGTAGTCGTGACTACCGCGTTAGTGTCTGTCACTTGTGATCACCATGCAGTCATGTCATACCATACCAGTTTTTTAATATGCCTTGTGAACGAAACCACCGCAAGAGCAGCAAGACCAAGAAATGCAAATCATGACATTCTTGACATACATGCCATGATGTTCATGTTATCACTAGTCACTTATGCTCGTCATACAGTCATGTTACGTCGTACTAATTATGGTATCGATACCATTATCGAAATACCCACGAGAGCTAAAAGTCGTAGATGGCTAGACAGACAGACAGACAGACAGACAGACAGACAGACAGACAGACAGACAGACAGACAGACAGACAGACAGACAGACAGACAGACAGACAGACAGACAGACAGACAGACAGACAGATAGATAGATAGATAGATAGATAGATAGATAGATAGATAGATAGATAGATAGATAGATAGATAGATAGATAGATAGACAGACAGACAGACAGACAGACAGACAGACAGACAGACAGACAGACAGACAGACAGACAGACAGACAGATAGATAGATAGATAGATAGATAGATAGATAGATAGATAGATAGATAGATAGATAGATAGATAGATAGATAGATAGATAGACAGACAGACAGACAGACAGACAGACAGACAGACGACAGACAGACAGACAGATAGACAGATAGACAGATAGATAGATAGATAGATAGATAGATAGATAGATAGATAGATAGATAGATAGATAGACAGACAGACAGACAGACAGACAGACAGACAGACAGACAGACAGACAGACAGACAGATAGATAGATAGATAGATAGATAGATAGATAGATAGATAGATAGATAGATAGATAGATAGATAGATAGAGATAGATAGATAGATAGATAGATAGATAGATAGATAGATAGATAGATAGATAGATAGATAGATAGATAGATAGATAGATAGACAGACAGACAGACAGACAGACAGACAGACAGACAGACAGACAGACAGACAGACAGACAGATAGATAGATAGATAGATAGATAGATAGATAGATAGATAGATAGATAGATAGATAGATAGATAGATAGATAGATAGATAGATAGATAGACAGACAGACAGACAGACAGACAGACAGACAGACAGACAGACAGACAGACAGACAGACAGATAGATAGATAGATAGATAGATAGATAGATAGATAGATAGATAGATAGATAGATAGATAGATAGATAGATAGATAGATAGATAGATAGACAGACAGACAGACAGACAGACAGACAGACAGACAGACAGACAGACAGACAGACAGACAGACAGATAGATAGATAGATAGATAGATAGATAGATAGATAGATAGATAGATAGATAGATAGATAGATAGATAGATAGATAGATAGATAGATAGATAGATAGATAGATAGATAGATAGATAGATAGATAGATAGATACTCTCAGAGTCGCTGAAGTTCACTAAGAAATGCTTCGCATATAAAAGAACCCTTGATGCGTGTATAGCTGACAAGGAATACCGAAACTGGGGAAGCATGATACTGTCGCGTTGCGGGAATCAATCTTTACTGTGGTTTTAATTGCGAATATGGACTTCCCGGTGCATCCTCTCTGCCACACGACACTAATGTAGACGGACTTGTAAAAGTGCGTCGTTGCCATTGAGGTCGTGAAGGCGTTAAGTGAGCTTAAGTGAGTGAGTAAGTGAAGGTATGTTATTTGATTAGAAGCGTTTAGTGCACCAGATGATTAAAATGTGACTTTAGGGGGATCAAAAAAGAATGAAAAGTGAATAGTGGTGCATTAAAGGTGAATCACACCGGAATTAAGTAAACTAAAGCCGAATGAAATCAGGATTGAAGTAGTGAAGGCATGTAAGTGAATGGAATTGAAAATACTTGTGAATCAAACGTTAAGTGAAGTAAAGGAATTCAGCTTAACAGTGCATGAGATGCAAACTGAAACGTATGTGACCATGTCTAAGCGTTTGGAACAAAAACTAGAAGAGGTGCAGGTTTGAAACTATTACTGATCGGTTACCATAGGAGGACATATAATAGGAAGTAGCAAAGCAACTGACTAAGAATGTTTTGTTTAACATAACTAAGTGTTTCCTCAGATGCCTGTGATATACTTGGTGTTAGTTAAAAGGAACGCAGATTTTTTTAAAGGTTGGTTGCCCTACTTTGTCAATTTGTTGGATAAGCTCCCAACAAGCTGTTTCTACAAGATGGAGCTTTTCATTAGATATTTTCTGTGGCAACATGAAATGGAGTGATGATGATCGCGCTTGAGTAAGGAAATGTATGCTTCACGCACACACACACCAACAAAAAAGGAAAGAAATGCAACCATTTATTTTTTATTCAGCCTAAAAAGTGCGTAGGCGATGGTCGCATGCATGATCGTAAAGTTGCCTGAGAAACAAAGTCGGCCCATAGTTTAACAAGAACGGCCAAGCCACCGCGAATAATGTAATGCGGAACTACAAGGGGCCGATCAATCTTTCACGGGCATGGACTTGCTTCGTCTTTGGGTGGCTATTGAAGCAGCAACAGTGGTTAATTTTAGTGTTAAATACGGTGCAATGTTTGCTGCTTTTGTTCTTCTTTGTTCACCCTATTGTTGCAGTTGCTTGACTTGACGGGAGGCAAGGAAACACTTTAGGAATGCTTTCAATGTCGTCGGCATTGTTTCTGCTAAAAAAGAAAGAAAAGGGCAAAAGATGATGCTCGCACAAGCAAGTTGTCGTGATTTGCTAAGTCATTCATTTACTGTGGGTTGGCACAGACACCCCTGCCTGGTGCTCCCTCCCCATTTTCTGTCTGTGCGTTTTTAGGTCAACCCGTATGGGACGAAGCAGCGTTTACTCGCTCCAGTTTTGGTAAGCAGCACAAAGTCGGTTGCGATAAGTTTCACCCAGTCTCGTTCTTTTTCTTGATGTAAAAAAGCCCACGTGGCGATTAAATAGTTCGAAGATAATAGATACCACCCATTTAAACATACAAATAAATAACATACTCTAAGAACAGACAAACTCTTACAAATGCCTCGGAGTAGTGTTTGACAAACAGCTTCAATGGGAAGAACACATTAACAGCGTATGCTCTAGATTAGCGTCTGGATGTTACGCTTTAACATTAGTCCGTGAGAACTTTGATATATACCAATACTGAGACTTGTCTATTTTGCTTTTATTGAAAGTCACTTGAGATATTGTATCGATTCGTGGGTTTGGGCGTATAAAACCTAATTAAATGCGGTTGTCAAACTCCAAAAACGTGCAATTAGAATTATGTCGCATTCGAGGTAGTACGATCACACGGCCCCATTGTTAAGCCAATATGAAGTATTACTTTTTGAAAGCTTGCGACAGCTGTCTATTTCAATGTGCGTTTATAGGGTCGTGAGATTCAACCATTCATTCATCTCGCGCCGCCGCTGTGGTCTAGTGGCTAAGGTACACGGGATCGAATCTAGGCTGCAGCGGCTGCATTTTCGATGGAGGCGGAAATGTTGTAGGCCCGTGTGCTCGGATTTGGGTGCATGGTAAAGAACCCCAGGCGGTCGAAATTTCCGGAACCCTCCACTACGGCGTCACTCATAATTGTATGGTGGTTTTGGGACGTTAAACGCCATATATCTACGTAAGCATTCATTCAGCTCATCTATATTTCTTTTCGTCCTCGCTCTGTACTAAAAGTGTAACTGCGGGTCCCTCTAATCTCGCGCCATGTAACAATGTATACAGAAAACGTATGCTACAGTTCACAAGACCAAAGACCTGGAACAAACTCCTTCCGCGAACTTCCCTAAAGCCCTGAAACAATATTTTCTTTCTTTGTTACAGACCGAGTAAATTATAGAAGCTCTGTTAGTATCGTACAAGGTTGTGAATTATATACATATATGGTTACTGCTCTTTCTGTGCGCTTACTGGCCCGTGATAGTGTTGTGTTATTAGGTAACGTATGGTCATATTTCGGTCGTTGTTTTCATAGGGTACGTATTCTGCAGGTCACATACAGTCATTTTTCTGCTTACTAATTCAAAGGTAACACGTTTTTTTTTACTGCGTAATCTTTTTATCTATGGCACCGTATCTTTTCAATTTATATGTATGTAGACCATATACATTGTCTTTAGGTCTTTTATTGTATGTTACATGTTGGTTGATTTGAATAATTACTATTGATTTGATCAAACAATCTTAAATTGTTTTGTATATAAGAAGTATTACCACAGCTTTTTTTTCTTCTTTGCCCTGCTGTGCTGGGATATCTCTATAGCTGTTCTTTTTTTTTCGGACCTTCAACTATAGCCTTTGGCTATATGTCCGACAAGTGTTTGTTTGTTATCTGTAAGTACATTATGAAATAAACATTCTGAAAAAAAAGTTGGTCATTTTCTACGCTTTTCACAAAACCGGAGCCCCTTTTTGAGATAATATGCCGTGGATCATGGCAGGCTACACCATCAATGAAGGCTGCCTTTGTATGAGAAACGTCGACTTTTTTAATCGCTAATATAGTGACGGTGAATACCGTAATAATACTATCGGGAATGTAACATCCCAAACCACCATATGATTATGACAGATGCTGTATGAGGACTCCGCACATTTCGACCACCTGGGGTTGTTTAACCTGCACCTAAATCGTGGGCCTTCCATCAAAAATGCGGCCGCCGCAGCCGGGAATCGGTCCCGCAATCTGCGGGTTATCAGTCAGGCGCCATTAGGGAGTTCTTTAATAGGGAGTTTTAGAATACTGTTTGTAAGCGCTACGGTCTTTTCGGGCGTAGCGGGCGCCATATGACGTTTAGAATAGCGTTTGCCCTGCTGTAAACCGCAACGCACGATCGTAGCGACACCGTAGCCTAGATACCAGCGCTTGTGGGCCACATGCGATCGCCGCACGCAATTTAGGATTTTCTGCGTGCGGTCCGCGAACGCGACCGGCGACTCGCGTTACGACGCATGCGCAGTGGCAGCGACCGCACCGCAAGGGCTCGCGGTGCGCTAAAACTTCCTATTACCGTAAACCACCACGGCGGGGTACCATGAATACCGCACAATGTCGGGAGCGCACGCAGGGCAGGCCAGCACCAACGCCGTATATTCTTGTGGCCTGAGTTGCGACAGAAACAAAATTTGCCGAGCGTCGATGTGATTGCCACTGTTTAGGTAACGCATTACACGTCGAAAGTTCTTTTGACAGTTTATGCACATTTGCAGAAATGGTGATGCATGCTGCAAATTAGTTCTGCGGAAGCCCGCAAGGAGGCGGAAGGTTTAAGATAGGAAAAATAGACAACCACCCGTGTGTAGCTCGAATCTACGAGGATATCCGTACGGATTTCTCAGAAAGAAAAGCCTCTTAGTTGCCTAAATATTCGTGCTGGTTCGGGGTTCGAACCAGGGACTAACGCCTTACGCCCTCGCGCTGCCAATTGCTACCTTCCGGGTTGGCTCAATTGGTTGAGCGACCAACTGGGAAAACCGTTGGTTTCGCGTTTGAACCTCTGGCCAGAAAAGTTTTCCGGCAACTAAGAGGCTGTTCTTTATGAGAAATCAGTACGGATTTCCTGTTGACTTAGTGCTACAAAAGGGTGGTTGTCTATTCTTCCTTTCTTAGTAATGCATACTCTGTGATCCAGCAGCTGTCACAGTGATCGCTCCACACTAAGTTGGATACACTACATTCAACTCAAAAGGTCACTTGCAAAGAAAACCCTCATTTTTGCTTCGGTGCCTGCCAGGCGTCCATTATATGAACAGGCCACGCATCGCCCGCATGTCTTCGAAAATTCTAATTGCGTTCTCGGTGGCAGCTCTTTCATAACCGCATCCAGCGCGCGGGAGAACGAACACACACACACACAAACTGGAGGCACAAGCGCTTCCCGTACCTTTAGGCGAAGTCAAATCAAGAAAATCAAAAGTGAGAGAAACCTGGACCACCTCTCAACAGCGAAGCGCGAATTCACTCTTGCAAAGTCAGTGTCACCTCATGGTATCGAAGCGGCTGCGTTCCTTCCTGCACACCCACAATACCGACGCATGCGCCGGTGTTTACGCTAAAGTTCACGTCGCACAACTGCACACCGAAGCACAGGCCACTACAGCCTCTGCTCGCCGCTGGATGACGGGGGCGTCTCATGGGTTCATTGCGGCCGGCGGTTACCGGTGATGTCGAACAGCGCCAGTCGTGTAGAGCGTTATTTCGGAGATCCCGTGGCGACTTAATTGCGAACCCCTCCGTCACACATGAAGGCTACCGCAGAACTCTCTCTTTTTTTTTCTTTGATGCGAGTCTAGGGTCATTAAGCAGATACTATGTGCTGCTACGGCTTCTGCGGGTGGCGGAGCAAACCGCAGGCTTTTTCTGAGCCCGCGCTTTGTAAGGACCCCGGCTTGGCTTCGAATCACCCAACGGTGAGCTGCTGCGTGGTTTACTGAGCCAAAAAGGCATGACGCCGTAACGGCGACAGGTCTCGAGCACCGCTGTTACGCTTATAAGGCTAATGAATTTTGTGCAGCCACCATGGCTAATGTTTGTTCATTTTCGCGCCAACCAGTCGGATCAACATGCTCTACGTTTCGGTCGCTGGTCTCCCCAGAAAGCAACGTTAATGGGTGTACACTAGGGCCGCGTGAAACCACGCGAATAACGTTTTTTTTTTTGTGCATCACTTGACAGACGGCGAAACACCTTCGACCTTTGCTGCATAAAACTTCGGCGTCTATATATTGCAACAGGTTGACCGTATAGTTAACCACTTTCCCGAACAGGCCTATACGCAAAACTAGATAGGTGCAGAAATTTCAGGAATACATCATTCAGCGTCCTCTTACTTCTGAGTTCGAGCTTCAAGTGAAAGGTTGTATAACCTTTCACTGACGACTAACCTGAAAGCTAAGTGAATGCAAAGCGGAGAAACATACACAGCACAACAATATCACGGGAAGATTTCTTTCAACATATTCTTGTAGCAGATCATTAGCATGTGTTAGCGCGATAGCTGAAACTGCGGGAGAGAAGAAATAATACAAGGTTTCTTGAAAGTTAGCACTCTTTCTGTCGTCTTCTTGACTTTCTTCATTTACACACTACGGATGACTCACAAACGCCTTTTCAACCTGCCCAGCCAGAGAATATTTTGTGATATTGTACGAAGTTTCAACGGGCCCATGAGTTGGAAACAAGAAAGCACCACTGTCACTACACACAGTTCTGTTCAATAACGACCGGATAAATGTTTGTTTCATTGTATATTATGCGAAGAAGAGTATATAGATGACATCAAAAGTGGTCACATACAAAACATCTAAATTAAAAAGGCTTCCTATAGCCATGTTCCTTTACTCGTTCTTCGTTCAATAAATGAATGATAGACAATCTCGCGGCATATGGAAATGTAATACTTGCAGGAATTTCAAAGCAGACAAAGAAAAAAGACGACATCGTTAGCATAGATGAATTTGGCAATGACCGCACTGGTGCGGCCATTGCTAAAAACATAGAACTCGTCGCGTTGTTGTTGGTGCTGCAGGACTATTATGTTCAATATATTTAAATCAATGCCATCAAAGCACGATTCGACGCCTTATAGGTAGGCAGAGCGCCCAGATGGGCGATTAAACAGCGGCTTCCGCAACTGAATGTCGACTTCTTCGATTGCAGCGCGCAGCGCCAGAATTCAACCAATACGCTTTCACGGTACCTCTGCGCAGCTCGCTAATTGGTCGAACACGACAACCTTGTTTAGTAGTTGAGTCCTTTTTTAGTTAGATTATATTTTAGTTTTATTTGACGCAATTGTTTGCTGCGTAGTGAGAAGCGACTGTAGTAAAAATAACCTGCTTTATGTTATAGTGCTCGTGTATACGGGACATCATCAAGGGAGTCTGAGGCCACGTGGGGTTCTTTGAGCTCGGTGACTGTATCGATCATGCTACTGACTCGAACCGTAGTCCTTGTTGGACCAATTCACTGCAGTAGAGTGCCGTAGCAGTGGTCACTGCCAGTAAGAGAGAGAGAGGAAGGGAAAGAAACCTTACTTCGCAATAACATCTCGCCCGAGTCGTCGCTCCTTAGTCAATGAGCTAAATGCACTTACCTTTTTAATGAACTCAATAATGCAGAGCACCCGTGTAACTCCTGAATCGGCATAATTTTACAACGTGAGGCTGCATGGGTTGCCTGCATTGCCTCATGAATATGCTTCATTTGCTCTAGAATAGTATTGTTACGTTTAGTAATGTATTTATTACGCTGAGGCGTACTGGTAGACTTCAAGGAGTCATGCACCGGAGGCCTATCTCGCTAGCCGAACGTCCTCTTCTCTAATCTGCCTGTTCCCCGCTACCCACCGGCGCATACACAAATCACATATGCAGTAACATTTCCCTCCACGCAGACGAAGCCCACCAGGCGAGTTAAAGAGTCTCTCTGGGAATATAGCGCTTCAAACGTGCTATGTGGATTAGTTCAGTCTTTGCAGATCGTCGGCCATCTGAATGAAGACGTGCTACGCAGTACGTTACATCGCTTGAGCGGTCTAAAGCAACATAAGGTCCCGGATAGTGTGCCCGCAGTTTTTTCACACAACCCACGTTTCCTATTTGGCGTCCACAGCAACACGTGGTCTCCGTGGTTCGTCGATGTGCTGTACCCAGCACCCCCACCACTCTGTTACGTTTAGTATTGTATTTTTTACGCTGAGGCGTACTGGTAGACTTCAAGGGGTCATGCACCGGAGGCCTATCTCGCTCGCCGAACGTCCTCTTCTCTAATCTGCCTGTTCCCCGCTACCCACCGGCTCATACCCATATCACATATGCAGTAACAGTATTATACGCGTCCTTTTCTTATTAGTAGTATACGACCTAAGCCACGTTATCACGGGCGAAGTATTTACAAGGAGATGCCAGTAGACAAAGAATCAAAAGCCTCAGCCCGGAGCCGGTGTTTCAAAAATGGGGTTGTTCGGCTTAAAATAACGGCAAAGTTGCTGCGACAGCTTGTAATTTAATCAGTACATATCACTTGCATGCCTCAAGCATAGCAGACATAGCCGTGAATAATTAATGCAGGGTGCGGAATACCAGCCGTGGCCCTCAAGATTGATAGCTTCGGATATGTGCGAGTTCCCGGCCTGTGCACCGCTGCCCCCACTCTACCATCGCTGGCTGCGGCTACAGTTCCTCCTACATCGGCCGTCAACAGGCGGCCCACAATGCGCGCGTGTTATTTCTCGACTCACTTGCAACAGGGATGTCCACCGCGTAGAAAAAGTAGCGTCCGTGGGGGAAGGTGACGGGCTCATAAATCAAAGTTTTTCTCTTTTTTTTTGGAGAGACACCTTAGCCTAATTTTGTTTTGTCTTCATGTCACTGCTATTTCGTTTTATTAATTTGTGTTATCACGACTAAGGCGCCGCACTGGGGTGCTCAAGTGTGTCTTTAAATTTATGTTAACGTATATGGTACGTACCTGTACTCAATGTTTGCATTAAATTTATTTAAGGAAGACAATAACAACTGCCCTGCTTAGCCTTAAACTGACGTTATCACTACATCTTTATTTTGCCACTTGACATTTATTATTAAAACTGGAGTTTCACGTTATATAACTATAATGATGTGCGCAATAGAGAGAGGAGGGGGAGGGAGGGGCTCCGGATTAATTTTAACTACTTCAGTGTCTTTAACGAGCATTTAAAATGATACACACTGGTGCTCTTGTCCGTATCAATATGCAGCCACTGTAATAGAACCCACTTGCTTAACGAGCACCCTTATCGGCTGCTTGTATTCTACATACAGAGTTTTTATTGGCCAACAGGGAATTGTCGTAAATGCCAAAGAGATATATGCCCACGTTTTGAATCCTGCTTGAAAAGTTGCAAATAATATTGGACGCATCAACGTGCTTATTGCTCCGAAAGCCACCGGAACTGTGCCACGGCTTGCACTCTTTTCGTTGTTACATAAATTGTTTATTTAACGTTAAAGTATTTTCCAAACGTTTGCTGTGGTTTGGTGACCGAGTCTACTCAATGCGCAAAAATACTCGTATACGCAAACTTTCATTACTCTATAAATGTAAACAAACATTCTCTTCGTTAACAAACTAACGGAATTTTTAATGAATTACTGCAGTGCGCTAGTTGAACTACACGAAGCCAGCTAATTCACTCGGCGTATTCATATTGCGGAGCTAGAAAAAATCTATTGAGAGGCAAAAGCTGTGAATGCTCGGTAAAAAACGCGCTGCTGTTGCACTTACGTTCTCAGCATGACATCTATTTAATTATGCATTCACCAGAACTTACTCGAGGACAATGGATTTTCCGGCCAACCTTGGAAAGCCATATTGTCACGGTTAAATGAAGATTGTTGTTACGCATACGCGCAGAGACGACGCGGAAGAAATGAGCTTTACTCTGGGAAACTTGTGCCCGCAAGAGTACAGCTGGCAAGCGCTGGTCACCGGCCGCGAAAACAATACATGCGAATTAGAATCGGCAAAAATAATGCCACCACCCTCGCTCGGTAACCACGCCACTATACGTATAGGCTCTGCAGCGCGCTCATCAGCTGATAAAGTGGACGCACTGCTTTTTTTAACGCATCATCGACGTGCTGGCGACGCAGCGTTATAAATGAATGGAAACCATGGTGCTCACGAAACGGGTGGCAACGGAATATAACATATGAGGCAATACATTGAAACTGGCGCCATCATTGAATTATTTCCCAGTGGAACTAACTTTTGAAGTTATCACCTACCATCATAGATTGGAATATGAACCACAATGTAACTATTCTGAATGCAACTAGAACAACTGATTATTTATCAAAGTATAATTTTATTTTATCGTGCGATATAGCGGAAAATGCACGCCCTCCACATGAAGACAGAGCACAAAAAAGTACCAAAGGACAAGCGCAGACCTTGTGCACTTTTTTTTTTGGTTGAGTATTCGTGTGGTGTGAGCGCAGTTCCCAGCATGCAGCCCAACCAACTATCCAACCTTTCCGCCTCATCGTGCGAGTTAGCAATGTCCGTCACTGAGAGTAATCTAGCTCTCACAAAATAGCACTTAATTAGGCGCGTGCCACCATTTACAGACGAAAGCACGAAATAATGGCGCTAACAGTTCCCCTAAACGAGCACGCGCGAGGAAGAAACAAGTATCAAAAGACGCCGAAAGCATGTCCCCTCATATCCTCTCCGTAGATGCCGCCAACACAGCCCAACGCTGCATAATCCGGAGCATTCGAGAAAGCAAAGCGGTGCCGTCTCATTCCGTAGACGAAACTGGAAAAATGATCACGCCTTTTCGCTAGCTTACGCTGTTTTACGGACAGACAAATCACATAGATGTTATTCGAACACAGGCTTGAGCCGACATCCGCGCGCGGTGATTGATGATTGATTGGTATGTGTGGTTCAACGTCCCAAACCACTACATGATCATGAGAGACGCCGTAGTGGAAGGCTCCGGAAATTTAGACCACCTGGGGTTCTTTAACGTGCACCCAAATCTGAGCACACGGGCCTACAGCATATCCGCCTCCATCGAAAATGCAGCCACCGCAGCCGGGATTTGATACCGCGACCTGCGGTTCAGCAGCCGAGTAGCTTAGCGACTAGACCACCGCGGCGGGGCTGAGTGAGTGAGTCAGTCATTGAAGAAGTTTTGGCAGTTACGTTGTACAAAATGGTGCTTCAGTCGGCCATAAAAAAACGTGTTTTACGATGTAGTGCAGTGCCATCAGTCGATCTTGAAAAATCGAGTGATGACGGAAAGGGAGCAGTGAAAGATTTTGAAGAGTTTCCCTGAGAAGACGTGTAACAAGCTAACGACGGAGGAAATTAATTACGACAATTAGCGCTGAAGTCTACGTGAGCGTTTTCAATAAGAGATACATTCGATACAAGTTCCAAGTATTTCTGGACTGGATACTTGAATATTTTGGAAGTGTTCTTGAAGAGTTTGTGATGCATGAGATTGCAATTGCAGCGCGTGTGATCTCTTTGTTTTTGTTTGCGTTCTCTTAAATACCATCTAGGTTATATTCGAACTTGTATTGTAACTAATACTAGCCGGGTGCACATGTTTGTGTGATGCTTGTACTGCCTTAACTGAGAATACGTTTGCTTTGTGTTATCAACATTTGGCTCTCTCTCAGTCTTTGAACCACAACCGGCATACTCTGGTGCCCTTAATGGGCCCACCCTTAAATTGGCATTGCTTTAGTGGTGCATTTCGGGTAGCTAATAGGTCAGCCCTTGGGATCTTCCCGTCGACTACCTTCCCAATAACGGGATCAGTGGCACTAGCTCAATATGATAGCATTGCACCACATATCTTTACCAGAATAACAAAAATGCGCATAACATGTGCACAAACAGTATAGGTATTTTATCACGCAGAACGGCTAATACTTTATCCACAACCCCTATAGTTTAGGGTATAACTGAAAGTTTCATTTGAGAAACAATGATCGCCTTTCTTAGGATGGTTTTATTTTAAATCTTCGGCAAAAAATAACCCGGTCATCATGCTATGACGGTGTGCTTCTCCCGCTCATGAACCTATATAACGAACGCCTTTACTCAAAAAGGAATAAAAAAATAACACTACTTCAGTTGGCATCTAGCTATAAAGTTTTCGAATAGATGGTAGTGCAGGCACGGGGACGGTTCTGAGGCGCCACTTTTCTCTTTCCAAAACACTGAACGATGGCAGAACAAGGAGAAAACAAAACACTGAGTTCCGTATTCTGGGCGCTGAAAACAGTACACACGCCGGGAGCTTTTGACGCAAATGGTGCGCGTGCTTGAGCCCATACCGGCGGTGGCCTTCAGTTCTGTGCAGTGCACGAGATGCTACGAAGGATTCTGCGCCTTTTCGAGGACAGAGCATGTGCACGTACTGTATACCTCAGGCATGCCTTCAGTGAAAACATGGTCGTCATTTGCCCCAGTATGCTTTATGCGCGCGACGTGCCTTATCACCATGATTGTGCGAACTATTCTAATCTGCCATTTCAATACCGAAAACAGAGCGCCGCGTAAGTAACCAATCACAGTGGCTCAAAGGATCCAGCGCCATGGCGTCGCAGTAGACGTATAGCGAGACAAACAGCTCATGCACCGAATAACTGCGTTCATGTCATGCCACGAGTGTCAGGTATACCCCTGCGTGAAAACTTCCAAGATTGCGGAGCATGGTTCAGCCCAAGCGCGCCTCTTGACCGGTTCGAAAGGTGACATGGCTTGGGGGTAAGCGTTTTCGCTTGTGCAGCGACATGTAAAGCCCGGATAAGGAAGCGCGTTCCGTGTACTGAACGTTCTTTTCCTGTTTTGCCTCTTAGTGAACGTGTCACACAACAATTGTTAGTCTGACACACTGACCTGCGAGGGACTTACGCGTAGGTCACCCACAGTGCTTTGCGTCGAGCAAAAAAAAAAAGACACGGTGCCCAGCATATACTCTTTGCAAACGTCTCGAAAATTCAACATAACTATCGTGTGGGACGACGCTGCGAGTCAAGCCGTATCACGGAAATCTTTGTAATGGTAATACGGCCATACTGAGCACACAAACCGCCTTTGCATGCGCTGTTTCGTAAAATATGGTGTAACTATGACGCAAAGCTAACGCGACGCCCCAAAACTGTAACGCTTGCGTTTTAGAACGCAGGGGAGCCCAACAAAGCGGGCCGAATAGGGGGTGACATGAAGTAACAAACACTTTTACAGACGTAATCCTGCACTTCCGTAAGCGCAATCGGAAGGAGATAGCATGAATGCAAGCGTGTGAGAGGCCTTGAGAAAAGTCTGAAATTGTTGAAACTCAAAAGGACACACAATCATATTGAACGTTGTAGCTTGTGACAGACAAGTCGGTGGTTCATCAAAGCAATAGTGAATGCAAAAGGGAAGAATTAAACTGCAATGTTTGCCGTATTTAAGCACTCCTTTCGCGTTTTCTCCACGGAAGTGATGCACGGAAGTCAAAGAGTCAGTCCTCGCAGACTACGACGGCAGTACTTCGCACCCTATTCTTCTGGGCCCCCTTCTATCCGCCGCTGATTGAATTGAAGCTTGATTGAATTGAACCCCGAGTGATGCGCACGAAGCCACCCCATTGCGATTTCGAGGCGAACCCCGAAGTGACTTGTTGGCGCTTTGAGTGCGCGATCCGCTTTTCAGGGGTGGAAAGGAATCGCGGTCCACAACGACTCTTTGCGGGGCATCCCAATAAAGGATTGTTTTCTCCTTCGCATGATGTGAGCTTACTTCTTTGCATTCCTATCGTAAATGCAGGAACGCGTGCAATTTTTAGAAAGGGATGTCTAAATTCTTCGTACGCCTAAACGCAGGCCTCAGAAATAGCGAAAAAGAAAGCAACGGCTCGCTTTTATTAACAATATGTGCACGATTTAACGTCCCAAAACCACGATATAATTATCAGACGTCGTAATGGAGGGCTCCGCGGAAACGTTCACCATCTGATACGCTTTATCGTGCACTGGCATCGAACCGTACACGGGCTTCTATCATTTCACCTCCATCAAAATACGGCCACCGCAGCCGGGGTCGAACCCGCGACCTTCGAGTCCTCAGCGGAGCACCCTATCGACTGATGCACCAAGACGTAGAACGGCTCCCTTTTGAAGGACGGCATTGTGGGGTTTTTTTAGGGAATCATTGCACATTGGGGTCGCCTATATAAGCAAAAAAAAAACATTGTAAAGGAAGTGCAGCTGTCATTAAATAGGGAATTCGCGCACTGCCATCTAGGAAAGGAACGATCAAGTGGACGGCAAAACAAGTCCTGATAATTTACAGAACGCGGCACGAGCGTGTGCATGCATTACCTTTTAGCGGTGCCAAGTTTAGCGCACGGTGGTCAAGGTGTTGTTTAAATCAAAGCGATGAGCAGAATAAGTTTTTAACTAGAGGACTGACGTCTCGTTTTTTCTGCAGTATTGGGACAGTTGATGCCCACCATACTTTGATGAGTAAACACAATTTTGAGTATATGTAGGCATAAGTTTTGAATATATATACATATCACTGGTACTTTTAAAGGGTAAAAAATTGAGCTTGTCAGCACAGGTTCATCGTAAAAAAAACAGTTTGGGTATACACCATTGCCCGTTAGCCAGTGCTTTGTCCAGTGGTCTTTCTTCTCTCGTATAACCGTGCTGTTTTTTCGTTACGATGTGCAGTAATACTCGTTTAGCAGTGCCGGTTTACGGTGCGTTAAAGAACAGTAATATCGTACCATAGTAGTTGGCATATCGTTATTTTAATCTGCAAGACCAGCACTATAACCACTATAATCACTCGCGTCGTGTTAGTGTACCCATACAACAACTCGTGCAGGCAAAAACGTTTAATGCCATAGCCTGTTTGGCCGAAATATCGGTGCCGGTGTCAAAAAAAAATCAGAGTTGTCCATGAGCGAAAATCTGAGAAAGATGCAAATTAAAAAATTGTGAAATCTGGTTCGAGTCTAATCGAACCCAGACCGTCTAGATGGCCAGCAGCTGTTCTACCACAGAGCCAGGTCATTGGTTGGAAATGCTTCAAAAAACAAAACAAAAACTATGCGAGTATGAATGTGATGCGAGGAGGATACCTTCAGTACGTATAGTGTCGCGTGGTAGAATCGCGCCAGGCGTAAAGACAAGAATGCGAATGTCACGACGAAAAAGAGTTTCAAGGTCCTAACATTGCAAAGCGCTCAGACATATTGAATAATTATCACCAGTAAAATAATGAAATGAGCAGCTGCATGTTCCCGTGTTGCCTTACGGGTGTGTAGTGGGCACCCTGCTAATTTACAAAAAAACAATAATGGCATAGTGGGTACTTTACCACTGTATACTTGCAATAGGCGTTCAATGATACCTTGAAATGGCAAACGTTACTAGTACAGATGTTCCTTCTTTGCGACATTGTTGAGGCACCCAACGAGATGCGTAGTGGGGCTACCGATGAAAAAGGCTATGTGAACGTGGAACGTTTACACTATATCGTGTTCGATAGACTGTTTTTCTGTGAAAAACCTTGGTGACGCCATAATGGGCTGTTAAGTCTGTTTTTTTTTTGTTTTTGCATATCGCGACATGAATCAATAAGGGCATGAAACATCGTAAGTATCAACCCAGCCATATTATTGCGTTTACGTGTAGCACGCGCGGCACGGTCCGTTCAGTTGTTAAAGATACAAAACACAAACACAAAATAAAACACGAACACAAGCACAACACGGCAACATTGAAACCCATTCATAAAATAGTTTATTGAAGGCGAAGCTCAATCGTCGTCCGACTATATCGGATGCTACCTTGCCTGCTAAAATAAGCTTTTGTTGAAAGTGCGTGTGAAAGCCAGCCTTCGATTGCCTTGCCTATAGAAACAAGATGTAATGCTTAAGATTGCTTTTCGAGCATATATTCACCTGTAACAGATTATCGTTGTGACAGATTGATGTGCAGAGCTGCCATCATTGAACGTGAGAAGATAAGTTTTGTGCCTACCTTCATTTCCGCCACAGAGTTACTTGGGAGAGGGAGAGAAAAAAAGAAATTAATAAGAACAGATACTCAGTGATAAGCGGCCACAGAATGTCTTGCGAGCATTCGTGTCCTTAAGTTGGGTGACCCGTGACGTCACTAGGGCAGGCAGTCTGATGTTGCTCTCTTTTTACACGTTCAAAATACTTTTGTGAGCCATTCTACTCTGTGAAGGTGGCATATAGCGCAGCTGTTTGGCACAAAACAGTGTTGACATGGCGGAGGCCAGTTTGGCATCAAGGGCGAAGTTGTAAACGTTCCCATCAACTTTCAAACTGCTTTTTAGTGTCTGCTACGACACATCGGCGACACCACCAAAGCTGTGCCCATTACATGGCATTTGGTCGCGAAGCCCACCGACGGCAGATTCCGTCTCCGCTTCACGACGTGCATCGTCTGGCTTGCTACATGCGCCTGACGTTTCGTTCACGATCTTCATTGGTGTTTGCCGTTCACCATCGCCGTTGAAGTCTTTGATGTTCCTTTGGTCCTTCCTCGTAGGCATGTTACTATCGCGAGTCCTCACTAAACCTGACCATACCACCGCTGTATTAAAACATAAGTGGAATTTGCTGATCGGCCCTTGCTGCCTTCATTTATTTCATTATACTTCAGCTTGGACGACAGAGCAGCATATGCACCCCGCCTTGGTGGTCTAGTTGCTAAGGTACTCGGCTGCTGACCCGCAGGTCGCGGGATTGAATCCCGGCTGCGGCGGCTGCATTTCCGATGGAGGCGGAAATGTTGTAGGCCCGTGGGCTCAGATTTGGGTGCACGTTAAAGAGCCCCAGGTGGTCGAAATTTCCAGAGCCCTCCACTACGGCGTCTCTTATAATCATATGGTGGTTTGGGGACGTTAAACCTCATAAATCAAATCAATCAGAGCAGCATATGCTCTGCGATACACTGTTTCTACCGCGCACACCACGTCATGGATGCGCTTGTTCGTCGTCTGCTAGCCGCATTTTCGTCTGCTAAGCTGGTGCATCCTGCATTTCAAAATCCATCTGGATGAAAACATGGTGAGTGAATGCAGAAATTAGTGTAAACGTTTTACATTTGAACTGTTTATTAAAGAAAACTGCAAAGAAGGAAAGAACATAAAATGCAGGATGCATCAGCATGAAGACAAGGCTAACAAACGACAAACAAGCGTATTAATGACGTGTGCGCACGGTAGAAACGGTGCAGCGCAGCGCACATGTTGTGCATGTGCACTGTTTCCAACTATTGCTGTAACGCGCCGCTGATAGGGCCTTTGGCATTCGCGTGTTTGCCGTAACAGTACATGCTCACCGCTTGTACCTTGCAGAACAGAGTGGTCTGTGAATTTCCCTTGACCTATGGAGAGGTTTTTGTGGGGCAGACCTGGAAATGTATCAATAAGCATTAATGGAGCAAGGGGATGAAAGAGAAAAGCACTTGCCAGTTCCTAAAGTACCAAGAAGCGCAAGCCCACTTTTCGATGTTAGGGCATGCGAAGGGCCAGCACGTGAAGTACTGGAGGCTTCATATGGTCATGCCATGACCTACGTAAGTGTTTCAGGCAAGCATTCCTAATCTGTTCAAGAAAGAGCTTGAATTTTATTGGTTGATAGGTGACTTGATGGCGAAGTGTACCATCGTCCCGTGATCATGACTGTTATTGCGCCCGCGCATTGTTTCACGAGGCAAGTTTGTGTCTTCAGTAAATCCGTTGTTAGCATAGGCGTATCATACGGGGTGGGGGGCAAGGGGGCGCGAGCCGCCCCTCCCCCTTGTGAGAAAAGTTATTGGGGTTGAGCCTCCGCCCCCCCCCCCTTTCTAGACAGTAGTCACTCTTGGCTGCACGCTGGGGAAAACAAGTAAGAAAAAAAAATTCCGTCACAACAGTAATAACTTAATTATGTTCTTACGGGAGAATGAAACTGTTACGAGGCAATGTTACAAATAGTGAAATTTTGCCAAAATTTTCGCTGTGATGATTTTCCTTGTAGATGTTTGGTCGTGCGGTTGCCTATGCGATGTTTTCACGTCTTGTGCTGCAGTATGGCAGAGCAGGCAAGCGCTGAATAGGGGCCCTGTAATATTACATCACTTGTTCATGCTTTTATTCTCCTGTGACTCGCTGATGCTGTTACAGATTGGAACGAGGAAACTTTTTATGGACCGCTCAAATTATTTACGGCTTCCGTAAAATATTTTCTTCGAAAAGAGCATATCAACACCGCTGCTATGTCAAACCTGTTGCGAGCCGATGATTGTGCCGAATCGTTTCTGATGAAGTTTTTTCATGCTGAAACAACAAAAACAGTTTTTAGTCTCTGATAATTTGATCACCCTTATTGTAAGATATTTAGCGCAACCTCGACTTTCGCAAACACTCACACAGTCACTCACACAACCACCCGAGTAACACACACAGCTTACAGCGTAACCTCGATTTTCGCAAACACTCACACAATCACTCACACAACCGCCCGAGTAAAACAGACAGCTTACAGCGCTGTAAGCTGTGTGTTTTACTCGGTGGTTGTGTGAGTGATTGTGTGAGTGTCTGCGAAAGTCGAGGTTGCGCTAAATATCTTACAATATGACGAATAACCAACTAGCTCAAAAACAAGTTTCGTTGAGCTATATTGATCAGCCTTTCTTATGGTAACTTAGAAGTTGGAGCTACAGTGGCAGTAAAACACGAAAGTAAAACGCGCTTTTACAGAGGTGATTGAGTATTTACTGTACATTGATAAATTAGGTTTGCCGAATGTATGTTTTGGTGTTTCGCAGCTATAGGCACCGTGCAGTCGAGTTTTCCATTGTGACTGCTGCACCAGAGCACAGTGACTAGCGGAGGAAAAACGCAATAATAGGTTGAAGTCAGCCAAATGGAACGCGATGCCCACGTCTCCCTGCCCGCGTGACCGTATAGCGTATTTACCGTATACGCGACCTAAAGGTAGCATATAGAGTGGCTTTAGCGCCAGCAAAGCAGCTTCCACTGGTCAGCGCACGGTGCCTGTAGCCCCCTTTAACATGTATAGACCCTTTTGCTATTTACAAACAGAGTTGCTGGATGGCTTCAGGTTTTGTGCACCAGTGTAGTCTACAGGCATTGGCGGGGAAAGAATGTTTCAGTAAGTAGCCCCCTCATATTCAACACTTTTCTCGGCTTTGTCTGGCTGGATATTTCAAATACACTTTATTCAAAGCTACACACAGCATTATAAAAGTTGGTCGTTAACACTAGGTGCCTTCATTTAACCAGAGAGCGAAAAAATTTTTTATTTACTTTGACACAACTAAAAAGACAAGTTTCCTGCTTCAGCGTTAGAGAGTGATAATTGAAGTAGCCGGAAGCTTCTTGGAAAGCAACACGTGCTGCTGCTATTGCTATATTGACACCGACCGAAAAGGTGAATATATGCATCCTCGTCTACGCTTGGTACATCTCCATTCCGGTGACTAACATCCATGATAAATTTATTTAACTATTGTGGTATGGTATCTGTTGATGTTAAACGCCAAGCATAATAAGAAATAGAGAGAGGCGTGATAGCAAGGTGAGCGTCGCATATTGGCCCCTGAAACAGGGCTAAGGGCGCCATTCCTAGGCCTCTTAAATCGATTTAACTTCATGGTATCTATGAAAGCTATGAAAGCGCGTTGTGTCAGATATATATATATATATATATATATATATATATATATATATATATATATATATATATATATATATATATATATATATCATCATCAGCCTGTCTACGTCCACTGCAGGACAAGGCCTCTCCCATGTTCCGCCAGTTAACCCGGTCGTGTGCTTGCTGTTGCCAATTTATACCCGCAAACTTCTTAATCTCATCTGCCCACCTAACCTTCTGTCTCCCCCTACCCCGCTTCCCTTCTCTGGGAATCCAGTTGGTGACCCTTAATGACCAGCGGTTATCCTGTCTACGTGCTACATGCCCGGCCCATGTCCATTCCTCTTCTTTATTGCAGCTATGATATCCTTAACTCCCGTTTGTCCCCTAATCCACTCTGCTCTCTTCTTGTCTCTTAAGGTTACACCTACCATTTTTCTTTCCATTGCTCGCTGCGTCGTCCTCAATTTAAGTTGAACCCTCTTTGTGAGTCTCCAGGTTTCTGCTCCGTAGCTAAGTACCGGCAAGATACAGCTGTTATATACCTTCCTCTTGAGGGACAGTGGCAATCTACTTGTCATAATTTGAGAGTGCCTGCCGAATGTGCTCCACCCCATTCTTATTCTTCTAGTTACTTCAATCTCGTGGTTAGGCTCTGCGGTTATTACCTGCCCTAAGTAGACATAGTCTTTTACAACTTCAAGTGCACTATTACCTATCGCAAAGCGCTGCTCCTTTCCGAGGTTGTTGTACATTACTTTCGTTTTCTGCAGATTAATTTTAAGACCACCTTTCTTATCTCCTTGTCTAACTCCGTAATCATGAGTTGCAATTCGTCCCCTGAGTTACTCACCAATGCAATGTCATCGGCGAAGCGCAGGTTACTGAGGTACTCTCCATTAACTCTTATCCCTAACTGTTCCCATTCTAGGCTTCTGAAAACGTCCTGTAAGCACGCAGTGAATAGCATTGGGGAGATTGTGTCCCCCTGCCTTACACACTTCTTTATTGGTATTCTGTTGCTTTTTTTATGAAGCACTATGGTAGCAGTTGATCCCCTGTAGATTTCTTCCAGAATGTTTATATATATTTCATCTACGCCCTGATTCCGCAGTGTCTGCATGACGGCTGATATTTCTACTGAATCAAACGCCTTCTCGTAATCTATGAAGGCTATGTATAGTGGTTGGTTATACTCTGAGCATTTCTCTATTACCTGATTGATAGTATGAATGTGGTCAATTGTTGAGTAGCCTGTTCTAAATCCTGCTTGTTCCTTTGGTTGATTGAATTCTAATGTTTTCTTTACTCTGCTAGCAATTACCTTTGTAAATAGCTTGTATACTACAGAGAGCAAGCTGATCGGCCTGTAATTCTTCAAGTCCTTTCATGTCCTTTCTTATGTATTAAGATGATTTTAGCGTTCTTCCAAGACTCTGGTACTTTTCCCGTCAGGAGACACCTCGTAAATAGAGTGGCTAGTTTTTCTAACACAATCTGTCCTCCATCTTTCAGCAGATCTGATGTTACTTGATCCTCACCAGCAGCTTTGCCTCTGTGCATGCTCTCCAAAGCTTTTCTGACTTCTTCTATCATTACCGGTGGGGTGTCGTCTGGGTTACTGCTAGTTCTTATAGTATTAAGGTCGTGGTTGTCTCGGCTACTGTACAGATCTCTGTAAAACTCCTCCGCTATTTTAACTATCCTATCCATATTGGTAGTTAATTTGCCTTCTTTGTCCCTTAGTGCATACATCCGCCTTTTGCCTATCCCAAGTTTCCTCTTCACTGCTTTGACGCTTCCTCCGTTTTTCAGAGCGTGCTCAATTCTCTCCATGTTATACCTTCTTACATCGCATACTTTACGTCTATTAATCAGCTTCGAAAGCTCTGCCAGTTCTATTTTGTCTGTTGTACTTGACACTTTCATGATTTGACGCTTCTTAATTAGGTTCTTCGTTTCCTGGGAAAGCTTGCCGGTGTCCTGTCTAGCTACCCTGCCTCCAACTTCCACTGCACACTCCGTGATGATACTCGTCAGATTATCATTCATTGTATCTACGCTAAGGTTGGTTTCCTCGCTAAGAGCAGAGTACCTGTTCTGCAGTGACACTCTGAATTCCTGTACTTTCCCTCTCAGTGCTAGCTCATTGATTTGCTTCTTGCGTATCAGTTTCTGTCGTTCCTTCTTCAAGTCTAGGCGGATTCGAGCCCGTACCATTCTATGGTCACTGCATCTTACCTTGCCAACCACTTCCACATCCTGCACGACTCCTGGGTGTGCAGTCATTATAAAGTCTATTTCGTTCTTATTTACACCATTAGGGCTCCTCCATGTCCACTTGCGGTTTTCTCGTTTTCGGTAGAAGGTATTCAAAATACGCAGATTATTGCGTTCTGCGAATTCTACTAGTAGCTCTCCTCTGGCGTTTTTAGTGCCGATGCCATAATCTCCTACTGCCTGGTCTCCAGCCTGCCTCTTCCCTACCTTTGCATTAAAGTCGCCCATTACTATAGTATACTGTGTTTTCACCTTACTCATTGCCGATTCCACGTCTTCATAGAAGCTTTCAACTGAGGCGTCATCATGGCTGGATGTAGGCGCGTAAGCCTGTACTACCTTCATTTTGTATCTTTTATTCAGTTTAATTACAATGCCTACCACCCTTTCATTAATGCTATAGTAATCCTCTATGTTGCCAGCTATGTTTCTGTGAATTAGGAACCCTACTCCCAGTTCTCTTCTGTCTGCCAAGCCCCGATAGCAAATGACGTGCCCATTCTGTAGCACAGTATAGGCCTCATCTGTCCTCCTAACCTCACTCAGCCCTATTATATCCCATTTAATGCCTTCTAGCTCCTCGAATAATACAGCTAGACTTCCCTCACTAGATAACGTTCTAACGTTAAACGTTCTAACGTTCAAGTTCCAATGGTGGCCCGTCCGTATCCAGAGATTCCTAGCACCCTCTGCTGCTTTGCAGATCTGACCGCCGCCGTGGTCAGTTGTTCCGCAGCTGGTGGGGACTGAGGGCCGTGAGTTAATTGACGAATGCCTACGGGAGGGGCTGGCCAGATACTGCACCAGGGTGGCCAATCCTTCTCTGGTGAGATCATCGGTGCGTACCGGCTTTAAGCCGGTACGAAATATATATATATATATATATATATATATATATATATATATATATATATATATATATATATATATATATATATATATATATATATATATATATATATATATATATATATATATATATATATATATATATATTCTGGCTGACGAGTGGCCTGTGAACTACGTCTGCCTGCCCCTCACTCGCGAAAGAGTTGGTACCACTGGTTGTTAGTCTACATTCATCCTGTCATCCACTCTGGTGTGTCATTCCAAGCCTAGTTAAAGCTCACATAACAAAACTGCTAGTTCGATGCCTAACGCAGGTCACCTTTAGTACCTCCCTTACCTTTCTTTATGATTCTTAGGAAGTTTCCACCCGACCCGTCATAACAAATCATAATAGTGCATAATTAGTGGAGAAAAAATAATAAATGAATGAATTTTCATGTGTGACAAAATCGAGTATTGTCACTGTAATGAGTGCTTGTTCACTGCTAACTCTAACCTTCAACCACGAAAGATGGTCCCCACCGTAGTTCTATCTTCTATCGGTGGTCGAACGCACAAACAGCGTGCACTAAGATGGTGTTACTTCGTCACATCACGTTTCTTTGTTTGCCCGTCATCATTATTGCACTGTGGCTCGCCTTTTATGCAATATGCTACCTTGCCTAAATTTATGTTTTAGACATCTACTATATAGAATTACGCACACACTGCACCATCACTGTAAACGTAGTATCCTTCTGTCATGATGATGACTAATATTATGATGATATGGGGCAAGCTAGGCGTATGTATGTCCTCAATGTTTTAGGTGCGAAGCTCCTTAAGGTGTAGGAAAGTCCTGTGTTCTCGTAGCCACCTCTAGTTCTCAGAGTGTTCATTAGATGGCGCTGCGGTGCCACGCATGGAACGCATAGTATGATGTGGGATCACTAGATGGCACTCGCGTGGCAAAAATTTCAACAAAGAAGTGCTCTATGCACCACAATAGACAAGGATGAATCAAGTGGCGCAATGGCTCCATTTTCACAACGAGAGTTGGAAAGAGCTGAGAAGAGGGTTCATAGCAGTACATCAACAGGCCCAGATGGCATTTCAATTATGCTGATAAAGACATTACGTCCGAAGTCTAAGCAGGCTTTGAGAGAGGCAGTGAGCAAAATAATAATCTATGGTGAAGTCCGCGATGGATTGAAACTTAGCAGGATAAGCATGATCTATAAAAAGGGGGACAAAGCTGGCATAAACAACTACCGTCTTAAAACATAGACATCAGAGGTCTACAGCCTGGCCATGCAGATTATAAAGGAAAGACTGCAGGCATAGATAGAGGAGGATGGGGTGCTGGGGGCACTGCAGAATGGGTTTTGGAAACACGGGAGGTTGGAAGACAATTTGTTCTTACTGACGCAGTGCATCGAAATAGCAGAAAAGTAACACAGGCCCCTGTGGCTAGCATTTTTTAATATCAAGGAAGCGTACGATTACGTGGTTCAGGAGGAATTGTGGGGAATAGTGGACACACTAGGCGTTGAAGATGGCGTCACTAATCTTTTAAAGGATATCTATAAAGGTAAAAAGGTAGCTATAAAGTGAGAAAAACAGGTATCCAAGCCTACAGAGGTAAAACGGGGGCTTAGGCAGAGGTGTCCTCTGTCACCCTTATTATTCATGATGTACCTACAAGGATTAGAAGCCAAATTAGAGGGACGTAGACTGGGCTTCAACCTCTCTTTCGTCAAACAAGGAAAACTCATTGAACAGGCACTACCAGCACTGATGTAAGCAGATTATATAGTACTAACGGCCGACAATAAGGAAGATTTGCAGAGATTGATGGACATCTGCAGTGATGAGCAAGATAGGTTAGATTTCAGATTCAGTAAGAAAAAATCAGCAGTCATAATTTTTAATGACAATGAAGGTAGTGAGCTTAGAATACAGGAGGTCACGCTAGAGATAACAGATAAATACAGATATCTAGGCGTATGGATAAGCAATGGGGCCGAGTACCTAAGGGAACACGAAATATTTGTAACGACTAAAGGTAACAGGAATGCAGCAGTGATAAAAACAGGACACTGTGGAATTACAATAGGTATGATGTGAGAGGAATACGGAAAGGGGTCATGGTTCCTGGTCTGACGTTCAGCAATGCGGTCATGTGCATGAGATCAGAAGTTCAAGCTAGATTAGAAATTAAGCAACGTGGAATAGGCAGGCTTGCCTTAGGAGCTCACGAGAATACACCAAATCAGGGAGTACAAGGTGATATGGAATGGACATCATTTGAGGGCAGGGAAGCTACCAGCAAGATAAAATTTGAGAAGCGATTGAGAGAAATAAGGGAGGAGCGTTGGGCTAGGAAGGTATTCAGCTACTTGTACATGAAGAATGTCGGTACAAAATGGAGGAAGCGAACCAGAAAATTGACTGATAAATACTTAGAAACAGCAGGGGGCCAAATAAAAAACAATTATCGGTTAAGAAGAAGGTGAAGGAAGTTGAGACCGATATGTGGAGAATTGGCGTGATTAAGAAGTCCGCACTAGAGATGTATCGAACTTTCAAGCTAGAAATTGCCAAGGAAATGATCTATGATAATACTCGGGGTAGTTCTCTACTGTTTGAGGCCAGGATGGGAGTATTGCGAACCAAAAAATATCGAGCCAAATACAAAGGGGCAGACACGGTATGCAGTGCGTGTGGAGAGGAAGAGGAAAGTGCCGAACACATGATAATGTTCTGTAAAGGGCTTCACCCTATCGTTCAGGATGATGGCGCAGAGTTTTTCAGAGCACTGGGGTTTAGGGACCGAGAGGGTAAAATAGACTTTAAGCGGGTAGACTTAACTAGAAGGAGGTTATCTGATTGGTGGCTAAAGTCAAGGCACGGGTGAAAATCAAACTCTTCACTGCAAAGTACGAGTCCTCAAACTCACTATTTAAAGGAAAAAAAATAAATATAGTTTTTAGTTCACTAAGTATTACGGCTTGGTGGTGCTAGCCACCACCCGATCTAAAGGGTAGAGCCATATCAATCCATTCAATCCATCCATCCATGATGAATTGAATATGAGATGGCACTGTGGCGCTCGCTGCATACTCTCGTGTGGTAGGAGACCACGTTCCCTCTGGGCGTGCTTCCTCTTTCGCCGGAAATCTGTGTGCTTCGAGTATGAGCGACGAAGACAAGCCGGCGGAACAGAGGGCTCGGAAAACGGCTGCAGCACGTGCTCGCTGTTTTTA
Organism: Rhipicephalus annulatus; assembly: GCA_013436015.1. NCBI lineage: Eukaryota > Metazoa > Arthropoda > Arachnida > Ixodida > Ixodidae > Rhipicephalus > Rhipicephalus annulatus. Next base: position 38,526 of record WOVY01000060.1, on the reverse strand, counting down.
TATGGTGATCGACTGGGCGAAATTCTCGGAAGATTCACGGGTACCGATGAAACCTCCAGAGCTTCGCCCACTCATCAGCAATCACCCCATGGATAAGCTGTTTTTTTTTCTAAAACTCATGTGTGCGTACAAGGAGCGGGCCTAGCCATCTAAGTGGGGGAGGGGGTGCAAAATATACCCCATAATTTTGCTGAGTAGTCCAGGGGGGTGGGGCTGTGATGAACTTTCGCCGCCACACCAACTGATGGCTATTTTGACGCCACTAGGGGCGCGGCCGCCGTCGGGCACACGATATTCCTTCCTCCGTGGGAGCGCTCAGAATAGCAGGATCCTCACTGATCTCTGTCTTCAGCGCGACAGCCACGTGTATCTGACAGTGCGTGCAAGCACGTGTAACTGTTTTTGTGTAACTCCTGGACGCGCACCATGTGAATGGTGCCGAATAGCGATGCACTATTACCATGCCATCAAAAAGCAGGTACGTGTTTTGTGCCTGGCTGTAAATGTTGGTGCAAATAGGGTCAAGCAAGGGTATCGTCGTTTCCAGCTCCCAAGAATGCATTAAGAATAGAGCAGCGGGCCCGTATTACAAAACGGAGCTATACAGAACTCACCCACGACTGCGTCGTTAGTGAACTTCACTTGGATGCGATGTTTATACTAATGACTCATTGTCGTGTTATCAATAATGCAGTGATGTAGATTCGCCGCAATCGGCTGCTGCTAACAGAGGACGCCATTCCTACAATCTTCCTGGATGCACCAAAATACCTCACAAACAAAAACGCCAATTGAAAGGAAGGGGAGAGATTTGTGTGAACAAAGTGAGCCCAGACTAGCAATAGGACGACTGTGAAGCAGCAGCCGCTGTAATAAAGTGAACTAACAGAAGCACAGCATGCAGCAAAATCAGAATTTACCGCACTAGTGCATACTGCATGCATACTGACAGCATAGAAGAGCCTCAGAGTGAAGTGTGCCACAACAATAAACTTTCTAACACATGCTGGAACAATCTATCGTTTTCCGGTGAGCCAGAGACCACCACTTTCAAAACTTTGTTAGTTCAAATGTGCTGAACTGGATCGTCTGCTCCGGAATATGTGAAGGTTGAGCAGGCTGGTGAGTAAGTAGGATCATTATGTATTTCCGTCTTTCAGGGTAAACTGTACCTAAAACGCGATGTTTGCTTACCAGATGATGCACAGTTTGCGCTGAACAGCCCACGTTCTCAGGTGTTATGTGCTTTCTCTGGTAAAAAACAGGACACAGTCGGACAATATCATTATTTCGCCAGCTCATACTTTTCTTCTTTAGTGCAACCCAAGCGAACGTGCGAGCAGGTTAAGAAAAGTGAAATTTTGTGGGTACTTTTACTCATAAATATCAGCTATGAATTACCGTAGTGCATTTTTTCACACTGTTTTGAACTCTCTTCTGATCGGCGAACTGATACGTGAGCATGTAGAAAACAAGATACTTTTGGAGAACCAGCTGGTTGTTTTGTATTTTCTTTAAATTGCCAGAAACACTAGTTGAATATACTCAGTGGTATAATGACCACAGTGTTAAAGCATTGTGACACGCACAATTTATAAATCTTGAGAAAAGTATAGCCCCTTCCTCGAAATATTCAAGTTGCGGCCTCACAATCAGCATAGCTTCCGGGCAAACCAGAGTTGTCTCTTCTCTTTTTTTTAAAAATAAGCTATTACCTAGCTAGGGAATATTTAATGAAGAATCGTTGGGGAGCACTTCGTTTGGGGGGGGGGGGACGCCGAATGCTGAAATTCACAAAAGAAGTACGGGCCACGGTTAACTACTCTTCCGCCGTCACTAATGCACATCTCGCGCAACACAGACAATAATAATTGTTGGGGCTTCGCGTCCCTAACACACCATATGATTACGAGAGATGCCTTAGTAGAGAGCTCTGGAAATTTCTACCACCTGGAATAACGTGCACCTAAATCTAAGTATGCGGGCCTCGAGCATTTTCGCACCACAGTAACTGCTGCGACCTGAGGAAACCATAACCATTAGACCACTGCGGCCCTCGCGCACAGCCAGGCAACTCAATAAAATTGCTCAGTTTAGCCTACAACAAAACTACGCCACGAACAAAAATTCAAAATATATATACACATATTTAGCCGTCAAATGCGTTCTATATGCTCCATGCACGCGCAGCGCCACCTAAACCTTCCGCCATGTTTCATTGCACGTATGTGCGTCTTAAGGCCCCCGCCCGTCAGACTGCCATATCGGTTGGGTGGCTATTAGCAGTGACGAACGTTTGGAGCGTCTTTTCGCAGCACTCGTTTGCTCACAAGCGAGCACGCTGTCGTGTGTACATAGTGTTGGAAAGTGAAGGTGACAGAGAAGTGGAAATTTCAAGAGACATTGAGGAACTCGGAAACATTCAACGCGTGGCAGCCGTCTTGGCTGACAGCGCACCCTCCCTTTGTCGCTCGGTGTGGAGTTTTCAACGGAATAAACTCTGGCAGCACCAGCGGCACACGGCATCGCGAATAACCGGAGAACGACTGACCTACACGAGTGCAAGGAAGTAAAGAACGCGACGGGTGCGAGCATTGCTCGGCATGTGCTTTCGCATCCCCTTAGCGGACGTGGCCGTAAACTGCCCGAGGGCGAGAGTATCTAGGTTTTTTGTTGCAGTATGGTCCGATTGATATGGTATTCCTAAAAACAAAAACGATTGTTTAAAAATACTATGAGCATCGCGTTATGCAGTAGCGTAGTTATGTGCAAGCCACTGGTACCGAGGCCTCACACTCCATCGCAGCGAAGTGAGGTTGGCGAACGCACTTGCCGGCAAGAGTACTTTGCTGCGAGTGACCCTACGCTTCTTGGTGTGACAACGTGTAACTGACTTCGGGTTGAAGTGCGCTCACTCAAAGTGCACTTCAGTTGCACCGTGTGACTGGGATATAACAAAAGCAAGCCTGTAAGTATATATTACGCTGGCGCATAAACATAACCCAATTCATCATTCGAACTCCAGTGAGAGTACATTGTGGAGTCTGTAAGCATGGCCGGTAAAGATAGCTGTTTACACAGCATACTCCCGTATATCTGCGCAATGGCAATATAATATCCTGTTGCAACGCCGGCAGAAATTGTCTCATGTTATAGAGGATGATATTCGAAACTGGCAAAGCCTACCTGATACATACAACTTCAGCAGAGTGATAAATTAAGCTGCTTGATGGATGTTTAGTTTCGTTGGCTAAATGCGATAATATTCTAAGAGAGACGACCACAACAAACGCAATATGCGGTCTTCTTGCTATGCCTGTGTGCTTTTAGTGTAATGAATAAACTAAGAATATCTTGGGAAATATTTCCAAGCAAATTGCTCGTTTGTAACTGTCGTTACCATAAAAGTGAAATCAGGAAATATAAGTTATGCATAGAAGTGGCAAGTATATCATATCGGATAGAATTCTCTCACTACTATTCTGTATCGATTTCGCACATGTTTTACGTCTCGGCGTCTTGTATCGTATTCCATCGATACTGTTGCAAAGTATCTGGGCCCAACCTTCATTTCGGCTCGGGAATCTTTCTGGTCTGTGCAGCGTCGGGGCCGAAGGTGCCAGGCAAAGCCAATGGTTTATCCAACACAATGACAGGAAACTATGGCGTCCGTATAGGCACATTATGATGTGACCTGGTGGGGCGTTCCCTCGCAAACTAACTGCTATATGTCGTTAGATAGTAATATTTGCAACTAATTAGCTTAGGTAGTATTCCTTGGATTCGTACATCTGCTCCTGATTACGGAAGAGCCAGCCATGGGACGATCATCAAATGTTCAAAAGCAGACAAACGACATCAGGACAGCTAAGTCTTCAACAACTCAGGATCACCATGGGTCTACCCCTTTCTCCCCTAATCTTGAGTGCCAATCAGACCATCAGCTCCCAAGATGTATCGACACACTCGTGCGCCTAAAATATGGGACTACCTACACAAAGCTCTTTTTTACTTCGGATTCAGCGTGCACCATCGTCCATATGTTCATGCAGCTACGACGACGAGGATGTGTATCATCTGTTGCTTGACTGTCCCAAACACTACCCACGTACACGGCGACTCGAACGGCAACTGCACGCGCTAGACTCGGAGCTAATAATTTAGTTAGCGAAGGTACGAGTACTATGGTGATCTAGAATAAACCGCGTACAAAGAAAGTGCCCGAACTTTTTTTCTATACACGAAAATTAGTGATGGATATTGAGCGGCCTATATTGGAAGTTCGCACCGCTTTGCCCTGCCCAAACAAGGATTTTTCAACTCGCCATTTCAGGACTTTAGTATATGTATGCATATTGTTTCCGTTTCGTAATATTTTATATCGTAACAACCTAGTAGAAAGAGATAGCACTCACCAAAAAATGTTGACAACTCCTTCAGGTATTGTTTATTTCCAGTCTTATTTTTTTCAGTGTATAGGCTTTACTGCAACATAAAGTGCAAAAAAGCGACCTTACGAAGACTTTGGTTACAAAGCTTGGTATCCGTAAGTTAAGCATTCCCTTTCTTAAGCCTTCCAGCACCTTTGGGAATTTCGCAAAATTGATTCGCAAAAACTAAGCTTACGCTGACCCCCTTACACGGAGGAGCAGCCATAAGTATGATTTATATTTGTGCTTCACAGGTGTTCTCTAGCAAAAAGAATGTTCAGCACGTCTCCTGCAAATATGCAAATCGTCATTCCTTAGCATGTGAAAACGGAGATATTGCAGTTCTTTACTGGTATGCAGGATATGATATAGTTACAATAAGATATAGCTGTGCCAGCTTGTTCATTCATGTTGACAATACTGAGCGCACATACACGGCCACAAGAGGGAGATGTCAAGACACCACAAACACACGAGCGATGTTTGTGGCGTCCGGCTTATCCTCTCTTGTGTCCGCGCTAGCCCGCCCTGTCTTTTTTACTTGTTTATAGTCACATACGTCCGAGCTAACACTCGAGCCGATTTGCTAGACAGTTTTACAGGCTGCATAGCTCACTGCTCTTGCTCTTAGTTTTCCAATTCCCTTTCGGCCTTCAGCACGCCGCTTCTCTCTGTCAGCGTTTACTCTGTTGAATTCAGTTGCTTTCAAATTTCCCTTTACCTCAGACGTATTTGATACCGTGATGCCGACCCCTTAGGATTGGGCGAAAAGCTCTTTGTCTCCTTAAATGCGTCTTAGAGCGCTCCCACTACATCACACAAGCAAAAAAGATTATGCTGCCCTCTGTATGACTCTTCAAGGACACTGTGCCAGCGCACTCGTTCAAGAGGAATTACCCTGGGCGTAAGGAGCTCCCAAGAGCATGTCAGCAACATAAGCCGGATCAGAGAAAGGCTTAACAATAGTGAGGTTCAAGTGCGCGTTTGTGGAAATGGGGTCACACATTGTTTGTTTACGTACATTTTGCAGGGATGATGATGGTTATAACAACTTTGTTTTACGCCAGATAAAGCGGCTCCATCGCCGGCACACATGCTTATAGATGCCGGGAGCAGGCAAAGAAATCTTGGCCCATCGCGTTTCTTCCTCCAGGCGGATGGCTTATTGTTGCGAAGCGGGGTCCTCACTCTCTACTGTTTATATTTGATTAGGTCGTGGTTAGCTATCAGGTAATGGCATGATGACGTCATTGCGACTTGCCTTAGCATCGTGTTCAGCCCGCGGTTATAGTGCGGCAGCTGGCCCAAAGTCATGGGGCCGAATCCGGGCCAGGCTGTCTACATTTTGCAGACCCGCACTGCTGGAGCTCTGTGGTCTTATATTTAGGTACACGTTAAAGAACTTCGCGGCTCCGCCGCGGTGGCGTAGTGGCTAAGATACTCGGCTGCTGACCCGTAGGTCACGGTACCGAATCCCGGCTGCGGTGGCTGCATTTCCGTTGAAGGCAGAAATGTTGTAGGCCCGTGTGCTCAGCCTTGGGTGCACGTTAAAAAACCCCAGGTGGTGGAAATTTCCGGAGCCCTCCACTACGGTGTCCTCTCAAAATCATATGGTGGCTTTGGGACGTTACACCCCACATATCAATCTATCAAAGAACTTCGCGTGTCCAAATTTTTGGAGCCATTGACTACTGCGTCCCCCCTCGTTATCGTGTCGTGATTTTTAAACGTAAAAGGCCAACAGTCAATATTATATCTAGGATACTATACGTCACTTCAAAAGAAGCCCGAGCCTTATGAATTCGCACAGGTTGGTGTGTTTAAGAACTTGTTCTTACTTTATAGTCGACGTCTAGCTTTGCCTAACGTTGTTTCTGGCGCAATGTTTTCAAAGTTTAAGTGAGAGTAACAGCTAACACTCTGCTGCACATACCTAGAAGTTCACCTCGTGTTGCACCTTGAATTTTACTAGACAGTATAGTGGATACTTCTCAATCTCTTATCAGTCCCTTTTTTCACATTTGAGACATTTGCCAAGTACAACACATTAAGCGAAATCATCTGTGTGCTCGTGCTTCTGGGAGACAACCTCGCTAATAATTATGCAGAAACTATCAACGACGATCAATGTAAGCGAACAAACGGACGCTACTAAAAGTTAGAACAAGTAAATTCGCGAACTTGGCATGCCATAACCACGTTGTTGTCATTTATATAGAGACAAAACTCGTAATGAAGCCAGATTAATATTGATCTCGTTAAAGTATTTATAGAATTCCTACAAATTGAAAATCACGTCGTCAATCAAATTCGACATATTTTTTACCGCACTACCTTCGCGACCAGCCCATATTATTAGAAATACTTTTTTTTGTAATCGTCAGACCAAACTTTCCTCCTTCCATCAAAGCAAAAATATGAGCCAATTACTATAGATGTGCGGTCTAAAATATCTGATTGGGTAGAGATTACCTATGATGCCACAATCACTTAACCGACAACGATGTTGCTCAAACATAAGCCCTATAAATACAACGCAAATCACAAAATCGTGCAGACATCGTCACCCGTTTTTGTTGTCTGTCTTGTGTTCCTTGTTTATTTGTCTCAACAAGAGCGCTGACTTTGACATAAAAATGAACAAATACCAGAGTGCGGCCACACGTTTTTAGCATGTTCACCTATGACGAGCATCCAAGCGTGCATACCATACGTGATGCTTGGAATGATAAGGCCAGTTTCGTTTCTTCTTTACCAGCTGTTTCAGCGAGCCACTTAGAAGTATTCTATAGCTAGCTCGATTGAGTACTGCCTTGGGAGAGGGATCCACTGTGAAACGAGGAAGAACAGGTGCTCACCGAAATAAGGGGGCAAATTAGGAGCGATTCCCGTTTGTGAAGGTGGATGTCTGCTTATTTGAAAGAAGACAACCCTTTCCTTATTTCTGCTTCTGGAAGCGCACAGAACTCAGGGATGAGTTCAGAGCACAGATGCTATATTAAGAGCCCTGATAAATGTAAATTGTATGTTTTGATTTCATATTCCCTACAAGAAAGAAGAAATGACCACCGTCATTTAAATTCTATTTGCATCGTGTAGGCAAATGTGGTCATCGTATATCAGTTCTGTCACGTCGTTGTTGTCGCAAACACTGCGGCAGAATGTTGCTGGTTGATCCAATGAATGCTGGTCGCATGAAATGTTTGCTGGTGGCTTGCATTTAGTTGTGTTATTCCAGATTTCGTTCCACGAAGCAGCAGTGTCATCGTCTGATATTGCAGGTGATTGGTCCTCTTTTGGGCAGTAGTGTCCGGCCGTCGGAAAGACATTAACGAATCTCATTTGTGTGGCGCAGCGTATAGATGTAAAACATGTGCAATCAGGTGTTCTCGTTCAAGGTGTCTGTTTTGTCCTTAGAACGATGCACAACGGATTCGATCAATTGTGACGTATTCTTCGAAGATATTTACCAACGTCGCAATAACATTGCGCAAGAGTGAATGTGTGCACACTTAGCCAAAACATTGATGAAGCTGAGTGACCGCTTTTCCCCAAGACACCTCTCAAGGACTCGACTTACTTCCTTTCTCGGTCAAATTAACATGATTGAGAATGTCAACATTGACTCTGTGAAGAAACGCTTGAACCTAAAGGAGTACATTTCACACATTTCCTTGTTTAGTCTTTCGTTGTGCTCTTATTCGTTCGATAGCGAAGAAGACTATAAAAAAATCATGCTTCAAACTGGCGCATATACATAATGGCCGTCGGGCACATACATGTATAAACTTATATGTCGCTAGCAAAGAGCTCTATCTACCTGTGATGGCAAATGTATTTACCAGATGGGCTATATGAATACCTGTCCGGAAGAAGGCCGTATAGGCGTGCTGAGGCCACGCCTGTCTCAGCGAGTGATTCCTGAGTTGTTCTCGCCTGCGGCAAACGAGCGGCTTGCTCTCGTGGCACCGAGTGGCCGTTAGCACGCCATCCGGCGTCGCCTTTCCCCTTTTCTCAGTATAAGATCAAGCTTCGGAGACGGCACATTGCGTCCGGCGCAAGGCTTTTCGCCGCCGAGACCTGGGCACACTTGTTCGATCGCGCAGGCGAAAACATCCGTTTTGACAGAATACGGCCGACGCACATTGGCTAGGTCCTGCGGCTCGGCACGAATGCTCGAAGCTCGGAGGATCTGCGGCGGCTCAAGACCCCGCGCATTTGCGTCCAAAGAGCAAAGACCACCAGTAAATCAGAGGGTTACTGCGGGAATCCGGGGGCGACCTGCGACCTCGAGTCACGTTGCTCTTGTGCTTCATAGATCGCGATGAGTTCGTGCTATAGCTTTCCAGTGAAATGGAAGGGGCCATGGAGTGTCCAGCGCTTGTATTTTCTTCCAAGTGCCGATAGTTTTCGCTTATAGTTGAGGTTATACTGCTTTGTATCATGTTTGCTGGCCCTCGCAATCACTGCCCGCTTTGCATTTTTTTTAAACATCTGCTCTTTTGCGGTTGCAAGTTATGGACTTCGTTGGGAACGTTCTAGAAGGAGGTAACTTATGGTTACAGAAACCTAACATTGCGTTTATTGTACTTATGTTATTTCAACTGCGGGGCCAGGAGGTGTTCTTTAGGTAGGCATGTTGTATGTTGTATTAACGTGCTCGTTTTTTCTACCGTACGTGTTTAAATTTCTATATTATCTCCAAATCCTAAGACTAGGTCACGTGAGCATCCCATTTAGAGGTGTTTATTGTTATGTGGACTGGCACGTTACGTACGCGAGAAACTGGTGACCTGGGAACGCAAAATCTCCAGTAAACACTTCATACTATTTGTTAAGGGCTAATTCACCTAAACAATGAGATGACAATATATCACTGTGTGATGGATTGTCATGATGGATTGGTGGATTGTGGAGTGATGGATTGTCACTTCCTTCCGAACTTTCGTGCCATATATAAACTCATTTGATAGGCGTTCCTTGATTTCGTCTGTGACGATGCAGCATTCTAGATCAAACTAGCACCAGTTTTGAGCAATGTATCATGCAAAATGGAGAATAAAATGAAAACTTAAGGTTTACGGAAAGAACAACCACAATAAAAAACAACGAAAACATAATCCCGATTAAAACATCTAAACTGGCGGCTCTGTAGTGTTTAAAGTCCCCGTTAACTTGCTGCACAGCCCTCGTTCTTCAGGGGATAGAAACGGCGTAAAAAATCTCAGAAAACAAGACGAAGAAGGAACGGCAGCAGTGCTATACAGAAAATAAACAGCGCTGTTGTCGTCCATTCTCCATCTTGCGTTCCGTCAAATGTTTTGCGCTGTTTCTGCCCCTGCTGCAGCCATGAACCATAAAACACGAGGCTTCAACACGAACAAACCTTATCTTCAGGTGCAGGATTCATAAGTGAGAATTCGCTCAGATTTTTTGCGCGCTTTTTAAGCTGCGAGTGCTCGGCAGGGCCGCGTCAACGTCGGGTGAAGGGGGAGTTCCAGTAGGAGACGACGTGTGGCATTTGGCACGTCAGCGTCGTTCTGCGCGTGCACTTGGTTTTCACCGCTCGTTGTGCATGCCCCTGCGTGTAGAGACAGCCACGGGCTCGCGTGTTCCCTCTTACACTGAGCCTACTTGTATATTAAAATGGGGTCGAACGAATGCAGGGCTAGTGGTCACGTAGTTTTGCCGGCGTTCTCCATGTCACCCATCAACACGTTTACGTAACGTGCGTCCCAACGACGACAGCACTACCGTACTTGTGAAACACTTTCCGAAAACGACTTCATATCAAGTTTGTGTGTTTGAGGAACAAGAAGCCACTGACGACAAAAACGTGTGGCCAGGATGCAAACAAAAGCAAGTGATATTCCTTCCGGCCACAAAAAGCGTCGCCTTTATTAAAAAAAAGGATTACGAAAACCAGTAACCATCCAGCCATTGTGGTGCTTATGACGTTCTGCCACTATGCAGAAGGGCTGAGAATCATGTTTTGGCTGCCGCCGTTCGATGCGAGTGGGAAGCAAAAACCAGTCGAGTACCAAGATTTTGGTGCAAGCGAAAAGAACCCAAACTCAATATCTTGCAATTTCCGTTTCTTTCATTCGTTCGTGTCGTCCTTCCTCGTTGACTTGGATGCCACCGCGTAGCCGTTATCACTGGTGTCGACCAATCGGTGCAACAATTGATAAGAAATGAAGCTTGATATGTGATGTTTAACGTCCTAAAACCACCTTATGATTATGACAGACGCCGTAATGGAGGGCTCCGGAAATATTTACCACCCGGGGTTTTTTAACGTGCACCCAAATCTGAGCAAACGGGCCTACAGCATTTTCGCCCCCATCAAAAAATGCACCCGCCGTAGCCGGGATTCGATCCCACGACCTATGGGTCAGCAGCCGAGTACCTTAGCCACTAGACCCCCACGGCGGGGTGAAGAACGACGAAAGATGGCATAGGGAATGCCTGCCTACTTCACAATGATTATTGGCGTAGTGCACACACTGCAAGTGTGCTTGCAGCAGCTACCCGAAGAGTGTTAAAGAAAGGCTCCGAAAGGCCGTTCTTCCCGTTTTAGCTTTGAGAGTGTGGTGCGTTCAGCGCCGGCCCGGCGGTTTTTCTCTCTTCCTCACCCTCACTTACCTTTCCGCCCATGTTTATAAGTTACATGGCTGCGATGTGCTCTCTCGCTCACCTCACATTCATTTCCGCCCGTTGTTATTATGCAGTATATATGGCTGTATGACGCTATACCTTCTCCCCTCCTTTCCATTCTCCTCATCCAAACAACACTACTCCTACACTTCACTTCCTTTCCCAATCAATTGCTATACTGTGGTTCACTAACCTCGTACCCACCCTCTTCTCCTGGGCCGTGGATGCTGTGTTTCACCGTATTCCCTCATCCACACCCTCCTACGCTACGTACGCTGTGCACGATACTTGAGTATGGCGTGTTGTTGGACTAGCTGGTATATAGATTCTGCCGACAAGTTTAAGCTGCTTGAAGAAACACATAAGAACAGAAAAATACACGCACACACACGATGCACAGGCTATTTTTGTGTTTTTACACTCTTTCTTGTCTCTTTCGGCAGTTTAAACTTGTCCGCTGAATCTTTAAACGAAATAGCCCAACGCCATGCGTACACCATGCAACACCATGGTGTGTGTTTTTTTGTGTGTGTCCTGATGTGTTCTTTTCTTCGCACAGTTTAAACTTGCCTGCTGGACGGTACATCACCAGTTTGAGTTCGGCTTCGACAGCTCCGCTGAAAAACGCTGTCTTAAGGGATTACGCCCACTCCAGAAAGAGAAGTGTTTTTTCGTGCAGTCTGCTGTTTCAACGCGAAGCAGTGAGAGGGCAGCGCGCAGAAAGGAATATAAGCCATTTCTTGGTAACTTCTGAGATAGCTCACACTGGTTCTCGGCACCGCGTCTTGTGATCAAAGTTTCACTAGCTTTTTGAGTGACGCAGCCCCCGCCTTTCCCCCACCGTCCATGTTCCTTCGCCCAACAAAAACCGGCGAGGGATTTTAACGTGATGGCGTTAAAGAGCTCGTGTCGCAGAAAACCCGCCGCCGGCATCGGCCCCCGTTGATTGTGAGTGAGAAATCGTCTGTGCGTCTGTAACCGAAAAATCAAGCTCACACTGACAAGGCCGCGCATTCGAAGAAAGAAAAAGTGCTCAAGGTCACAAAGCGCGGTAGTTACTTTGCCCTGCCACCCCTCTCTGCTTAGCTTCTAGCGCTTTCATCGGGACGAGAGAAGAGAGAATGCGATTGCATCATGCGACAAGCCTTTGTAACTCCACTCGCACTGGACGAATTCTTAAAATTTTTGCGGCGTTGAATTAGTAAGGCAATAGGCTCTTCTAGTGAATTCATTCCATGGTTACTTGAAAATGTGTTTCAGGGCCCCTTTAACGCGTTTTGTTCAACAGGTGTCATGACGAAAACGAGACCATTTGGAAATAATAGCGCGCGCTGGTCCAATATACTGCGTGCGTGTTTGTGTGCATGCGTGAGTCTGTAACTAAACATATGAATAAGTATGCACTTAGCTATTGAAGGGTGCACCAGGGGCTGGATATCGCTATTGCGTTCAATTCTTAAAGGCGAAGCTTAAGGGTCCTGCAATTTTTCTCTCTACTGAGAAGCCATCGATGGCAGCCCTCACACGTGGGGTGATGTTAACACATGCACTCTCCATGCGATGGAAATGACCAGCTCGTTTCATGTCTGCTTCAACCGCATTCGTCGTCCCCCTCGCACGCTTTTACCCGCGGGCAAAACATGATACGAAGCGCCGTGAGATATTCTCAGTTCAGACTTTATACGGAACACAGTGGCGACGCCGACAGCGAAAATCCACCGAGAGGTTAGCAAATAAAATAAAAATAAATTAGAGCTCCCTGTGACATGAAGTTAAACTATACAATCTGATCACGGCCAGGCAGTTGAGGGAGTTAAGTGCAGGATTCATGTCGGATTTTCATTAACCACAGCTGTGACAAGATTGCCGTCGCTTTGTTCCCGGAAACCTGGGACATTTACCGTATCAAGAATATGCTATCGCAGCTTGTGTTGTGAGGCGCTCTCAGTATTCGTTTACGCAGCCCTATGTTTCGCCGTTTTGGAGCACGTTAAAATAAATAGGCGAACAATCAAGCTCGCGCAATGATTTTTAGGCAGCATGTGAACTGCACCGGTCTTCATCTGTCAGAAAAAAAAGGAAAAAAAGCTCACCTTTTCCTTTGGAGCAAAGTATACCGATAAACCCCACGTGCATGGCCCTACCGGAAATCTTGCCGAAGAAACTTCTTTGCAAGCAAACACTGGGGCGTTTTCAGTAAAAACCATACGCAAGAAAGCGCGAAGGCGAGCAAGCGGAGGCGGACAGGCTTTTAAGAAAAGAGCTGGCCCTATTGTCATTTCTGTAAAGATCTACCAACAAAGCGCCTCGTTCTCTGTGCAAGCGCGAGCAACTCTACGCTACAAGCAATGTTTATCTTCCGTTATGCAGTTCAGACTCCGGGTACAGAAAGGTGGGACGACAAACATAAAAGAAACGCGCAGTGCAAATACGAAGCGTTAGTGTATTCAAACTGGGACACCTGTATAGTTGCTTCGAAAAAGCTCACCGCGCCATAACGTGACCGTTCATTGTGAGCTTGATGCGAGCCCGCTATCGGAAGGCGGCACAAACGGAGCTTACTCGTGAAAAAAAGAACTAAAAACGAGAGAAACTAGAACAACGGTAAAAAGAGGCACACTTTCGAGTAACAAAAACGGCACTAAGTGGTGCGCACGAGCCGTCTTTCTGTGAGGCCCCCTCCCATTTCTTTAGTGCCGCCCTTTTTTTTTTTGCCTCACTCACTCAGCTCCTCATTCGAACAACAACTGTGGGCCGTCCAGCGAGCCGAGGAAGCCGCCCGAGCCCAAGGGCTCGTGGCCGACGCCTAGGCCCGCCCCAAATCAACTTCGCTGGACTTCATAAATAAAGTTATTCTTCTTCTTCTTCACTTGCGCGTTCTGTCTTTGTACAAGCCACGGCAGCGGGGGCGAGCGAGATTTGTGCCATCAGGGGGAGACTTACAGCTCTGCGCTGTAGGCACGCGAGACTTCTGCGACTGGTGACGTCAACGGGCTGCGAGGGTTGCTTATCCGGCTCTCTTGTGGTGCTCGCTTCGAGTTGAGCCCGCCGCGCTGCGTATATACCGGGCACGCCCTGCGCATCGAGAGGCGAACGTCACACGCGTGCACAGAGTAGCGAGGGCAACAGGCACATGGCGTTGAGCCGCAGACGACGTCCGCGTGCGTGTTCGGACTGGCCGAAAACACACTCCCTAGATCAACGAGACTGAATAATTTCGAAGCTAAGTTAGTGTGGTATAGACGGACGTGACCCTAGGCATTTGTTGATCTGAACGGTTGTGACCGATGACGGCAGCCTCGAAACATCTCGCGGTTCTAATTCTCCTTTATGGACTCTAAATCCTCGTAGCATTCGCGTGTTCTGCCGTTTTCGTACTATAAAGTTGTGCAACGTGTTATAGACTCATAGTCTCTTCAGTCTCACTGAGATGAATGAGTGGTTGCTATAAGTGTTCGATCTATAGCCGGGCTGGCACCCATGTGCCTACAAGTTAAAAAAAAAAAACCTCTTAGGATCTTTTGATTCAGCCTTATATCTCGTATGCTTCAATTAAATCGTTTTTCTTATAGCAAAAACAATATACACACGCACACCCACAGACCGTAAGTGTGCAGCCCATCTCTGTGCGCCTTACGGCTGCAATATTATCCCTAATTTTCGGACTATTTGTTTTGCTATTTCCGCCTGCTTTTCCACCATCGAACCTCCAACCGTCTCTTGCTTAGTTATTTCGTGGTCATGTTCAACTTACCATCGTCCGATTAAGACAATTACCTATCGCTCTCCGCTATATGCTTCACCATTGCTGTCTCTGGGTCATGAAATGTTAACCGAGGGCGGTCGCAACCTAACTAGACGAGAAAAGAAAGAAAAGAGGAGAAACACATAAAGGTCCAATATTCCCCCAAGATGCGCACAGCCATTATTCAGTTATTTATTCGGCCACCTTGAACAAGAGGTCTGCGCCCATGCGATCATGTGGCCATACGTGAAGCCACTGGCTCTCAACAGGTTTTTGCTTTAGATAGCCATACCACGGAGTTCATATTATCAGTATCTATGCAACTGACGTCATATCGATCAGTAATAAGTTATTAGCTCCTGATCAATATCGCTAATTGACGCGATTCAGAGCTCGACGCATTATGCTCTAAACTGGCCGCTTGTCTTAGAAAAGAAAAAAAAATTCTTCTGATTTTTTGCACACGCAGCTTTTTTTTAGATTATGATTGGTCTACTACCTCACCTCTTTGTGTAATTGGGCACGAAATATGTTCTCTGACTACCTAACGGAGTTCTTTGTACATATATTAAGGTAACCAATTAAATATAAATATACATTTATATTTGTATTCAAGTTGAGTGATGAGAAGATTACACGAAGAACACGAAATATGTGTTACGCTCCTTGTGCAACGCTTAAAAGCTGAGCTACTTTGAACTGTGAGGTCTTCCAGCGCTTGTCGAAAATAGGGGGGAAAACGAGGAGACAGTGAATACTAGAGAACAACAGCAAGAACGCTGGTGTTCAACTGATTTATTTACTCGGAAGCAACAGTTTTTATGCTGACTGTTCATGCGTTGCCAGAACGAGAAATGTTAGGCATGCATGCAGGAGCTAACCTCAAACGCACGGTAAGCAGGTTTTTAGATTTCGCGCACCAAGTGGCCATTTTTTTTTATTCCTGTACCACGCAGGTTGCGCGTTCTGTAAACTTCACTCCCTTTCATCTGCGGCACAGAGGTAGTTTATTGCATAATTTTATGTGGCGTATCAGTACGTCTGAATGCAGCGACACGGTTACAAGAGATGGCGTAGTGAAGGGCTTTGGAAATGTCTGCCATCTGGTGTTCTTCAGCGTGCACTGATTGATTGACATGTGAGGTTTAACGTCCCAAAACCACCATATGATTATGAGAGACGCCACCTGGGGTTTTTTAACGTGCACCCAAATCTGAGTACACGGGCCTACAACATTTCCGCCTCCATCAGAAATGCAGCCGCAGCAGCCGGGATTTGATCCCATGACCTGCGGGTCAGCAGCCGAGTACCATAGCCACTAGACTACCATGGCTCTGGAGGAGTGGTATTATGTGTGCGCCGGAATAGCTGTTCTAGCGTCCGTTTGCGCATGGATATTCAGCAAAAAAAAAACTGTTCTTTCTCCGTAATAAAATCAATTGAAGACCAGCGTTCTCACTTTTAATTAATATTTCTGCTCTCTTTGTCCTTTTCCTCTCCTCCTTGACCACTAAAAATGCAATCAACGTATTATAACGAGCTTTAATTTTGAAGCTGTGGTTTCAACATCCACGAAAGGCACGTTTTTTTGTGTGTGCATGTGTACCAAAAGCTAGAAATTTCTGCCATGCTTTCGTTGGCTCTACAATCAGTCAGCTTGATGCTTCTTTTTTTTCCTCTCTAACCATACATGAATTCAATGCCAGTGTTAACGAGTTTTTTCCGGCTTTGGTTTGCCGGTTTTTCTCTTCACATTTAATTCTCAAATTCATGTTCGCGTGTCTATGACTGCATAAGTAGTTCTCAACTCTCCAATATAACATAGCCGGCCGAAACACTTCCTACTTTTCCGGCTGCGTGCAGTCAATAACAAGTGGGGCTTAACTTTTTTTATGTCAGCTTCTATCTCGCGTATAGGAAGGAAACAGAGCGCTGTCCTAGCATGCTGAATCACGACTGATTTGTATGGCACGTTAAGGTGCAAAAGAGGGGGGCATCACACAAACGCACCCTTGCTTCTCAGCACTTGGTTGGATCGCTATTTGTGCTCACGTGAATTCTTGCGCGAAGAGCATGTTCGAGGCCGCACCGTATAACGACGCTTGCCTGGCCCCGCACACGGCCCTGTCCTCGGGGTGACGTTATCGAATAGGCGCCGTGTTTGCTCGCTGAACGCGCTAAACCAGAGCACCAGAGCTGCGCGGGTTCCTAATGGCCCCCTTATACGACGCTGTTTATGGCGCCGCGTAGCCACCGCAGGTATTGGCAAAAGTAGCGCCAACAGATTTCTGTAGCCTGGTCCGTGAATGCTGCCATTCATCGCAAACGTTACGAGCGGGCGATAGACAAAACATTACATTGCGTGAGGCAGCCGGTTCATCGTGATGGTACCACACGCCGCGTTACAAGATCGTCATGAAAAAGCGTCTGGCCTGTTTTTAAAGTATGATAACAACGTAGTGCTAGAGGCTTCGTTCTTGTAACAAACATTCGAACGTGGTCTGATAAGCGGATATATTTTTCGATGATCCCGCTGAGTCTCAAAATAATAAAAATTCGGCAGATCCCACGAACCTTGGGAATCGACGTTATGCGAATCATGTGGAGGGAAAGTGAGCGTGTCGCAATATTTTTTATTGAGTGACACATCATGAAATGACTATAAATATATGTACAGTGTCAATTTTTATGAAAGAGAACACGGGAGCACGTGGCCTCCGCGCTCAGGCAGCTGCTGGCAGCGCGCTCAAGCGGGAGCGACAGCAACCACAGTCTCTTCTCGCGTCATCTCACGGCGAGCAAAACAACAATTCGTTGCGGACATATAACGGCAAGATTGCAACCCCTCCCCTTTCAAGTCAATTACTGGCTCTCGCATAATCGCCTCAAAGGGGAAGGGGTTGCAATCTTGCCGCTGGTTTCATATCAGCAACGAATTGTTTTGCTCGCAGCGAGATGACGCGAAAAGAGACTGTGGTTGCTATCGCTCCCGCTTGAGCGCGCTGCCAGCAGCCGCCTGAGCGCGCAGGCTACGCAGTCCCGTGTTCAATTTCATAAATGTTAACACTGTACAAATGTCGCACACACAGGCATGTGTTGAAGAGTTGCAGATGTTTATATAACCAGTTGTTTGCACTTGCGCAGTGATGCCAACAGGAACATGCGTATTAGCCAGCTGATATGACGGGATGATGCTCGCGAGGACGCTGGCCTTGGACACCGCTCCATAAGTCAACTTCAGCGCATGGCAACTAACCACAATTGACGTTAACCCAATGTGACGGCTGTATCAAAGGAGTACATGCGTAATGTTTTTGAATTTGAATAGGCGGGACTGCAACCAATATTAACGTTTCACGAAGACTAGCGTCTATCTAAAAAGTAGTTCCGAGACCTGGCGTAGCTTTGTGGTAAAATGTTTCGTTGCCACGCAGAATGCTTCGGTTCGATTCATTCATTGGATTCGTTGGGTCGACGCTACACATGTTACGTATTTCGTAACGCTCGCACGTTAAAACTGCCCATGTGTGCTGTCGTCTATCCTCGGTAGATAATAAGTGTCAATCACCTTTCGTACATACACGCACATTAGTCGCACGTACTCGCCCGTGGGTATGTGCCACTGTCTGGTGGGAAGTGTTAGACGACGTACGCGACCGAAATGTGACATTACTCATGTTTTCACCAGTGCGTCATATTCGTCAAACCATCTTACCGCCTCCCATGCTAATTTTGGTTCACGCCAAGTTAAGGGGATGATCATTAGAGCACTCAATCGTAAGCGGATAGATAGATAGATAGATAGATAGATAGATAGATAGATAGATAGATAGATAGATAGATAGATAGATAGATAGATAGATAGATAGATAGATGGATAGATAGATGCGCTCAAAGTCGCCGAAGTTAACAAAGAAATGTTTCGCATTTAATAGTGATATCTGGCCTTTTAGGTCCCCAAACCCGCCTACGATTATGAGAGACGTCGTAGCGGAGGGCTCCACAAATTTCGATTATCTGGTGTTCTCTAAAGTGCACTGATATCTCACAATACACTGGCCTCTACCATTTTGACTCCGCTCAGTAAATCCGACCGCCACGGCCGGGATGGAATTCATGGCGGTCGAAGTGTCTGCTGCCGAGCATCATAGCCACTGTTCTACCGAGGCCGACAGACTCGGTTGAACAGCGGTCGTCCTGTATATGTGCTTGCTTTTTTTTGTGTGTGGTCGTAATTTCGGCGCGAAAATTGGCTATTGAATTCAGACATGCACCAAAATGGCCCAACAGTGAATTGTGCTAGAATTAGGGTTTTGAAAATTTGACTCTAAAGGTACCTTCATGATAATTGGTCATGTTTTATGTCCCAAAACTACAAGATGATTGTGAAGGATTCCCTTGTGGAGCGCTCGGGTCATTTTGACCATCTTTAGCGTCCGCCAAGATCTAACTACATGGACCATCTCTCCTCCATCGAAACGCCAAGCAACGTGCTTGACTATAAATGAATGAATAAATGAATAAATAAATAAATGAATAAACCTAGAAGCTGTTCTAGGCTAGCAAAGGAATGCTCAGTTTTATTTATAAGTGTGAAAGCATACTCACGCATTTAGCAATGAAAGCAGAACTCACTTGCAAAGCTAGTTGAGTAAACAAAATTGAGCTTATATCCTGTAATATCACCCACAGGTGTGAACTATCTGTTGTAGTGGATGCTCGGATATTTCGCATCCTACTTTTCATGCACGGCGCCATGGTAAGTACAACATGGTCAGGGATATCAGTGGACCGCGGTAGTGAGGTCCATAGTTCCAGCATTGGAGACGCTGGGAAAGGAAAAGACCCCACTTTCTCTCATCATACTCCATGTAGCCAAGTTACTCGACTGCGTTATTTCCAGGCACGTGCTAACGAGCGTTCATAAGTTAATAGGGAAGTAAATTATTAATAAGGTTTTGATGAAAGGCGGCCGAGTCCTCTGGACGGTCTTTCGGAGGGGCTCTTCTAAATAGACGCGGCAAAATTACGATGGCACCGAGTCTGAAACAGGTGTATGGGGAAGCGCTATACAGCGAGTGAAAGGTCGCCGTTCATTAGCGGACACCTCATGCACTCTTGTTTTTCTCTAATGAGGTCGCTAAAGCCTCTCGTAGCAATAATTAGTCAAAACTACGCTGGGCTCTTCTGAAGGCTATTCTGTGCACATTTGGATTTCTTTCGCCAGTTTCTAAAGTAAGTAGCGACATTGTCCTCATTACACATTGTAGCTTACAGTTAAAATGCAGAGTGATATCTGAATAGTTAAGGGGAGGGGGGGGGGTACTTTTGTAGACTAACCAACTCGGAAACTTCTGCCTGTGTAACATTCAGCATAGGGGCCCATACCATATTTTGGTTGGTTTTAACACAATACTGTTTCATGCCGCACTCCACCACAGCTCCCCTAACGTATTTCCGTCATGGATATGACGTTGCGAAATATATGCCAACAGATTGCAAAGAAAGGAAAACGAGGAAAATGTTTAGCTGTCGAACCTACGACCTCTCACTCTGCATCGCGCGACGCAAAACCACTACGCCACAGAGCATACGTTGTTCAACTTGCTAACAGTGAGCTATTTATATACATCATATACTGTCGGTGGTCCTCAGAGTTCAGCAACTTCAGCGCGTTTTCGTCATCTGTTGCGAGATTTATTTATTTATTTGTGGAATACTGCAGGCCAAAAAGGCCCGAGCAGGAGGGGCACAAACACAAACACAAGATCAGTACATGAGTGACACTGCTTCACTAAAATACATCTGTGTAAGAGGAGAGCGAGTAGAAGAGAAACATCAAAACAAAGAAAGCACGCGATCAGTACATGAGTAACACAGCTTGACTAAAATACATCTGTGTAAGAGAAGAGCGAGTAGAAGAGAAACATCAAAACAAAAAAAAATCAAGCGATATTGGGAGGGGGGGGGGGTCAAGATTCACAAAATTAAACATTGGGTTCATCAAGATCGAAGGTTTGGAGGAAATCAGAAGGCAAGTTATTTCATTCTGTTACAGATCTCGGAAAAAAGGAAAACTTAAATAAATCTGTCCGCGCGAAATACGGAGTTAAAGATCCCACATGAGAATGACGAGTTTGCCTGGTCGAAACTGGGGTAACGTAATGTGATGGGTCTAGCCCAAGTTTATTGTTAATTAGTGAGTCCAAGAATTTTAGACGGAGAAGCTGGCGCCGCGATTGCAGCGTCTGGAATTCGTTATCTCGCATTAGTTCAGTAACTGATGTACCACGACCATACTTCGAGTAAATAAAACGCACTGCTCGTCTTTGAATCTTTTCGAGGGGAATATATGTTAGACTTAGTATGCGGATCCCATACAATACAAGCGTATTCAAGCTTTGGACGTATTAAAGTGTTATAAGCTAATAGTTTCACTTGCGAAAGATGGCGCGAAAGTCACGCGTTTCGTGCGCCCGAAACGTCGTCGCCCCGCGCGTTGCGACGCGCACGATTATCTAGTGATTCGGACGCGTTGTGCCTTTTTGCTTCCACAGCAGCTTTGCTTTGAAGTTACAGTGGTTAAAGAGAGCGCGAAGGTAACTTCGCTCGCTGCCACGGCCGCGTTCACAGAAGGAGCGAGCTGCTCACACACAATGTAAGAATCATGACCGTTGTTCCATAGAGTAACCGTACAGGGTGTTTCAGCTAAAAAGCACCGAGCAATAAAAAAATTAATATATGGCGCTACGCGTTTCTAACTAGCGCGGTATTGTTCATAGCTGTATGTACCGCGTCAGAATATTTTCTTTTGATCCACCAATCCCGGTAATTAACAAAAGTTGGTTGTAAAATTTCTTAAATACTGACTCTACAGAAACAATTTCGATACAGAACTTGTAGCTCTTATCCAGAAATAACGAAATTTTCAGTTTACGGTAAGATAACAACGCTAATTTTTTTCCATGGTTTGAATAAAGTGCGCGAAATTCAAAAAAATACCACGTGATTTCCGCCTAACGCGCGGCGCTTTGATTGCCTTCAAATGTTGAACGAATTAACGAAAGCTTCTCACGCACAAAGGTCGTTTGAACAGGCTATCGCTGACTACGATGGACATTAAAGGGCCACTCACAGCTCAACGTTTCAAAACGAGGGGGTGATTTTCTCCTCTCCTTCATACACACGATGCAGCCTCCTCGCCCCTTTGTTTTTGAATGCACGTGAAGAATATCAGCACTAAGCGCTAGAGCCTATCCAGATTTAATGCTTCTCGGCTGCACGCAGTTATCGCCGCTTGCGCAGTTGTAAACACAAAAAATGAAGCTTAATTGGTTGATTGTGCACGATATTCGTGCGATACAAAGAAGAACAGATGGGTGGCTGCATGGCGAAGCAGTGAAGGAGACAAATCACATGTGATATTTCGCGTATATCAGTCAATCGAGAGCATGTACGCTGTTGACGCCACGGAACTACTGTCTACGTCACAGTGGTGCACCAAGAAGGACGAAAGATATCAGGAAAGAATATTGCGCTCTTTTATTTTTATTTCGGTAGCCTCGTGAGTGGCCCTTTAAGCGATGGTTGGAAGGTGCCATTCAAAAAAATAAAAAAGTGGGAGGAAAAGAAAGAAAGAAACGAAAACAATAAACTTCGACGAAAAAGCGGCCACCGCGTGCAATGCGATACGAGACCAGAGGCGGAATTTGACGCAGCATGGGCTTTTTTTTTCTTTTTTTTGGGGCCAACAAGAAACACGATGGTGGGGGAGAGGGTGACATTTTGATAAATAGAGGATATAAAAATTTCAGAGGTGATTATTCCAGATGTTTTTTTTTTGAGGGGGCGGGGTGGTCTTAGGGGGGGGGGGGTGTCATATCTGCATAGATTACGTACGATTGCGCTACTGGATACCAAATAATATGGCACGATTGGCTTTGGGTTCAAAACTTTTA
The DNA here is from genome assembly GCA_013436015.1 of Rhipicephalus annulatus. Lineage (NCBI taxonomy): Eukaryota > Metazoa > Arthropoda > Arachnida > Ixodida > Ixodidae > Rhipicephalus > Rhipicephalus annulatus. The sequence goes on along the minus strand of WOVY01000060.1, from coordinate 15,736 downwards.
TTGCTCGTACTTCGTTACTATTTAGAAATTCATGTTTAGAACCCGTCTGTTAGAGCGCAGTGCATATAAATAAACAGAACAAATGAAAAAGTGTTTTGTGTTCTTATAGCTAACTCCTAAATAGTAGGAAAGCTAGCTGTTGGGAAAGAGATCAGCGTAATTGCAAAGTCCAAAGCGCTTTATTGAGACGTCGTGGGCAGTTATATAGCGTGCTCAAACAGCCCTCCATCAGCCCCTATACACAATCTACATCGAGTCAGCACATTTTCTGTCGCGTTTCGTAGAATTCGTGGAGTAATAGAAGGGCACGCATCTGCTATTTTAGACTTCAAGCCTGCGGGCGTTGTCGAGGCTTCAGTGTAGACGTGGTCTTTAACGTATCCCCATAGAAAGAAATCTAGCGGAGTAAAATCTGGGGATCTTGCGGGCCACTCGACAGGTCCAAGACGGCCGATTCATTTCTCGGGAAATTCTCGATCAAGCCACGTTTGAGTCCGCGCGCAACTGTGCGGAGGAGCTCCCTATTGCTGGAACCAGACATGACCAAGCTGCGCTCGAGAAAGGTTGCAGGTGAAGTCACTCAGTGGGCCATTTAATATTTCGATGATGTAGCGTTCTGCGGTGAGTGTTTCATTGAAAAAGACCGGGCCCTCCACTACGGCGTCTCTCATAATCGTATGGTGGTTTTGGGACGTTAAACCCCCCATATCAATCAATCAAATCTGTTACGAAAGTGGCCCTGAACGATATCGCGGCATCAGCACCGAACGAAGCAAAAAGTGTCGTGAGACCGATCAAGCGTGGCTCGAGGAGCGCGAATTGTCTCTTCACATCGTCCTTGCAGCGTTCGCGTTACTCGGCCTACTGGTGGCGCTTGGTTATACCGTACTGATCGTACGTTCACAAGATTTCGTTGGGGCCACTTTCCGGCTTGGAAAACGCAGGGGAAGTTATCGTTTAACAAAGCTGTACTAGAGAGAGAGTATAAAATGAGGGAAAGGCAAGGAGGTTAACCAGAAAATGGAGCATCCGGTTTGCTACCCTGCACTAGGGGAAGGGGGAATGGGGAAGAAAGATGGGAAAGAAAGCGAAGAGAAAAATAGACGCGCGCAAAAAAAAAGGGGGGGGGGAGCTGGGGTGCTACAGTCTCTACAATAGGCCGCTGCCACGCAAAAAGTTCAGTAAGGCCTTCACTGATTTTCTGTGAGCACACAAATCATGTCGTCTTTCCAGCACTGATTGTTCAACCAAAGGTCTGTCAAGGCGAGCTAACGCAGCAGCTAGTTGCCGTCTTTGCACGCTGTAACGGCAGTGACAGAGAACGTGCTCTATAGTTTCATCGCTGCCGCAACGACCGCAAGCAGCACTGCCTTCCGTGCCGATTCGGAAGGCGAAAGCTTTGCTGAAGGCGACACCAAGCCATAGTCAGCAAAGAACCGTTGTCTCGTGTCGAGAGAGTCCAGACGGAGGCCGGAGTCGACGAGATGTGTCCAGTCTATGCCGTCGCGTATGCCGTGAGCACTCGGCGTTCCACAGGGATTTGAATTCTGCGTTAGCGATTTTTCGGATTGTCATTGCAGCATCAGTCCTTGAAAATGTTATAGATTCTTCTTCACCATCTTCGTGTGCTGATCGAGCAGCTGCATCGGCATGTTCGTTGCCCAATATGCCGCAGTGACTTGGAAGCCACTGAAACGTGATTCTGTGTCCTTCGTCGAAGAGGTGGCGAAGCAGCAAAGCTGTACTAAATGACTGGTTTGGCGACGGCACAAGAATAGCAAACGTGATAAAACAAGACACCAGTGCTGCAAGCCACGTCTTTTCCAAGCAACCGTCAAGCGATTTGTTTGAAGGATTTCTTGCCTCACAAATCGACTACTGATTTTTTTTTAATCCGTCAAATACGATAGATTGATATGTGGGGTTTAACGTCCCCAAACCACCATAAGATTATGAAAGACACCGTAGTGGAGGGCTCCGGAAATTTCAACCACCTGGGGTTCTTTAACGTGCACCCAAATCTGAGCAAACGGGCCTACAGCATTTTCACCTCCATCGAAAATGCAGCCGCCGCAGCCGGGATTCGATCCCGCGACCTGCGGGTCAGCAGCTGAGTACCTTAGCCACTAGACCACCGCGGCGGGGCAATCCGTCAAATACGAGTGGAGTACTAAATATTTGTCGCCCGCTGTGAATGTTTTCTTCTTTCGTACCATCGAACGCGCTGGAAGCTAAGCAAGGGGTGATGGCTCAGAGGAAGGATGTTACGCCACACTCGCTTCAAGACCTTCAGTATACTTATTTATTTGTTGTTTATTTATTTCCAGTGTGATCACGGGCACGGGAGTGAGTGAGAACAACTTTATTATAGTCCAGTGAGGAGCTGAGGTTGCCACGCACCACGCGGTTACTCCCATGGACCGGCACCTCTAGTTTGACGGACCGGTCGCGGGCGCACTGGATGGCTAGGATTCGGTCCTGAAGTTCTGGGCTGCGCAGAAGCAGTTCCCTCTCGACTTTGCTATAAGACGGTCCAAGCGACCCGCACTCCCAGAAGATGTGTGCTAATGTAGCGGTCTGCCCACAAACAGCGCAGGCAGCATTGTGAAATTTTCGGGGATAAATTTCATTTAGGTAGGCGAATGATGGGTACGAATGGGTTTGAAGCAAGCGAAATGAGACGGCCTGTGCTCAATTTAGTTTTGAATGTGGCGCAAGGGAAAGCCCCCCTCGCCTTGCCGTAATATTTGGTAATCTCAATGTATGTGGTAGGAGCGTCTTTAATGTGCCTTGTCATCAGCGCTGGAGCCGTCACCCAGGTCGAGAGCAGCGTGGTCGGTGAACACGTGCGCTGCTGTGTGGGCCGACTCGTTCGGGTTCAGTGCAATGCCGTTTACTGAGCCGACCTGTGGGGTGAACCAATATATGGTGTGAGGTACAATCCCATCGCTGGTGAAGCTCTTCAAGATCCTGGTGGCCTATTTAGATATACGGCCCTTTTGAAAGGCTCTAACTGCGGATTTGGAGTCGCTGTACATCTCTTCGCACCGACCATTTCGCAGAGCGAGTGCGATGGCTACTTGTTCGACCACCTGGGGGGTTCGTTGTGCGTACCGTGGCGCCGTTCGCAGTTGAGCCCGTCTGGTCCACGACGACAAGTGCGAGCTTTTTGCCATCTCGATAGGCTGCAGCGTCAACGAAACTTGAATTCTCACTACCCCTTCCCAGTTTCCTCAGTAGAGCTGTCGCCCTCGCCCGACGACGTCCCTCGTAGGGTGAGCGTTGTGGGGTAATGGAGCAACCATGACGTTTTCCTGTACATGTTTCGATATACGCACGCTATTAGTTTGCAGCGCCACTAGGTTGAAACGCTGCTCGCCCAGTATACGCGCCGATCGGCCTTCGTAGTGGACAGCCTAAAGCCAGCTGCGAGCCTTGTTGCACTTCCGCCATCTCGGCAGCCGAGTTGTGCACATCGAGCGCGAGCACGGGTCTCGGTGTGTGCGTACGGGAAGCCCCGAAGCTTTCTTGACGATCTTTCTTATAATAACGTCGAGCGCAAGCTTATCCCACCCGACACAAGCCAGTTTTGCATGACAGTGGTGTAGATAAAGTGGCAAAGCACAAACGCATTGATTGACCTTAACAAATTGTCCTTCTTAAGGCCTCTGTTTCGCCCGGAGATGATTTAGACGAGTCGGAAAGCGTTCTCAGTCTTGACGACGATCTTCCGCAGAGCGGGGCTGTTGGCACCTTTCGGTTAAATGAACATGCATGCCGAGGATCTCGATGGTGTCCACCCTCATGACCCCCCCCCCGTAACTGGTGTAAATGTTTATATCGCTTTCTTCGACCGGTTTCCATGATTCCTTATGTCGGGGGCCCCGTTCCTTTCTGTAGAGCTAGAGCTCCAACTTGGGGGGTGAGCATCTGAGTACCGTCGGGTGCATCTTGCACCCGGCCTTCACTGCCGTCAACGCACCACATCCAAATGTCGTCAGCGTAGATGATACGCTTGATGCCGTTCACGCTAGCCAGTCTTTTCGACAGTCAAACCATGCAGAGAATGAACAGCACCAAAGAAATCACAGAACCCAGGGGTTCACAGAACCCGTGCCTCAATGTCCGAGTAGTACGTCTACGGAGAAGTAGTTCCCGATGCGCAGCTTCGCTTTTCTTCCAGACAAAAAAAAACCTGATGTAGTCGTAAAGCCTAGGCCCAAGCTCGAGTTTCGCCACCGTCTCCTGGATGAATTCGTGCTTGATGTTCTCAAAGGCCTTCTTCAGGTCAAGGCCACTCTCGTGGCGGCCACCGTGCCTATGCAGCTGACGATGCCCAAAGCAGTGTGTGATCGTAATTTTGAGGACTTGCCACGTTCATTTGAGTATATAACATTTGTCGAGAGTAGAGGGAGTGATCTCTAGCCGACTTTAAGAATTATTCTAAATTCGAGGCCATGTGCTGCGCTATGTTTGGCTCGTGTGTTCTCAGGTGCCTCGACAACCAATGGGCAACGTTTGCCGACTATGCTGAAGAATTGTCGCAGGGCCCTTTTAATGTCACAGCCATGTTTTGCTGGTTTACCGTGAGCTGGTGGGCATTCTCCACTCCAAATAACAAACGATGAATTGATATGTAGGATTTAACGTCCCAAAACCACCATATGATTATGACAGACGCTGTAGTGAAGGACTCCTGAAATTTTGACCACCTGGGGTTCTTTGACGTGCACCCAAATCTGAGCACCACCTCCATCGGAAACGCAGCCGCCACAGCCGGGATGCGATCCCGCGACCTGCGGGTCAGCAGCCTCGTATATATATATATATATATATATATATATATATATATATATATATATATATATATATATATATATATATTGTCGCGAGAGGAAACGATAGGCAGGAACTCGAAGTGGAGGACTGTTTACTCAGCCACAGCTGCCATTCACTTCTTCGCTCTCGTCTACTGCCATTAACACAGCGTGGCATTACCCTCTCCCCAAAGAAAAAAAAAAGAAGCATCGCATGAATACCACGGCTCCGAAAAACAACGAAAGGTAGTCAGAAATGTTTGTGTCCTTTGAAAAGAAAAGGACGAGATGAAAAATAAAGAAGCAAGAAAGTAATGCACAATTGTCTTGAAGGCTATTGCTACATCACAAAGTTCTTGACTTGCAGTCAACGCAAATAGTACGGCTTCATCCTGGATACGTGAACCACATCCGAGGAGTGTGGTCTGCGAGAACGGTGTTACGTGTCTGCTGGGACAACTTCGTAGTTCACTTCACCGAGGCGATGAAGAACTCGGTATGGTCCGAAGTACCGACATAACAATTTTTCTGAGCGTCCCCGTTGACATATAGGAGTCCAAAGCCAGACTAGGTCACCGGGTTCGTATATTACTGCTCTGTGGTGGGTGTTGTATTGGCGAGCATCTTGATTTTGCTGCGATAAAATGCGAAAGCGCGCCAGCTGCCGGGCGTCTTCGGCACGCTGAACAAATACATCTGCGTCCGGGGTAATCGTGTCCGGCAGAGTTGTTTGCAGCATGGTGTCAAGCATTGTGGTGACTTCGCGGCCGTAAACCAGACGAAAAGGAGCAAAGCCGGTGGTTTCCTGCAAAGCCGTATTGTAGGCAAATGTTATATACGGAAGGATTTCATCCTAATTGTTCTGATCCTTGGCGACATACATCGAAAGCATATCTGCAATCCTTTCTTTAAGGCGTTCGGTTAACCCGTTAGTCTGCGGGTGGTACGCAGTTGCTGTTCGGTGCGTCGTGCCGCTCAGCAACAGGATCTGTCGGAGCAACTGTGCCGTAAAAGCAGTACCACGATCTGTGATGACGACAGCGGGAGCACCGTGGCGGAGAACGATGTTCTTGATAAAAAAGTCAGCCACCTCGGAAGCAGTTGCTCGCTGGGCGGCTTGTGTTTCGCAGTATCTGGTCAAGTAGTCGGTGGCAACCACAATCCAGCGGTTACCAGCCGTAGACTTCGGAAATGGGCCGAGTAAATCCATCCCGACCTTTTCAAAAGGTGCGTGAGGGGGTCGCAAAGGCTGAAGCAGACCGGCTGGTTTTGTCGTTGGAGTTTTGCGGCGCTGACAGGCTGTGCATGTCTTGACGTACTGCCGGACGGTTTTCGCAAGTTTCCGACAGTAGTATTTGTCTTTGATCCGCGCCAGAGTACGCGCGAAGCCAAGATGCCCTGACGATGGCTCGTCGTGACAAGCACGCAAAATATCATCGCGGAGAGCAGCAGGAACGACGAGGAGGTAAACAGTTTTCGTTGAATGAAAGTTGCGCTTAGAGGATGCCTTGACGTAGACAGAAAGATGACAAATCATGAACGAACTGACGTGGGGGTTGTGGGCGACGTCCCTCAAGGTATTCAATCAGTGGTTGTAATTCTAAGTCTTCGCGTTGCTGCTCAGCCACATTTAATGATGCGAGAATAGCAAGGCAGCTGAAGTCGTCATCATTGTCTTCTTCAATGACCTCGACGGGTGCGCGGGAAAGACAGTCAGCGTCGGTGTGTTTCTGACCAGACTTGTAAACCATCGTTATATCGAATTCTTGTAATCGAAGGCTCCATCTTGCGAGACGGCCCGAAGGATCTTTCAGATTCGCTAGCCAGCAGAGAGAGTGGTGGTCACTGACGATTCGGAAGGGGCGTCCGTACAAGTAGGGCCTGAATTTCGTTATGGCCCATACAACCGCCAGACATTCTTTTTCAGTCGTCGAATAGTTCTTCTCCGCAGATGACAACGTGCGGCTAGCGTAGGCGATGACGCGTTCCACGCCATCTTGATATTGCACGAGAATAGCTACAATGCCAAGGTTGCTCGCGTCGGTGCGGACTTCTGTGTCTGCTTCGGTGTCGAAGTGACCTAGGATCGGTGGCGTTTGTAGGCGTTGTTGAAGATCGCGGAAAGCGCCGGATTGTAGTTGTTGTAGAAGGTCGGCGATTTTCGAAAAGTTCGGCACGAAGCGGCGGTAATAAGCACAAAGTCCCAGAAAGCGGCGTACATCATGCTTTGTTTTCGGTATCGGGAACAAAGCAACTGCCATAGCATTGTCAGGATCGGGGCGAACACCACTGCTGCTGACAATGTGGCCAAGGAATTTCAGTTCCTCATATCCAAAATAACACTTTTCCAGTTTCAGAGAGAGGCCAGCTGTGCGAATAGCCAGAAGAACCGCCTCAAGCCGCTTAATGTGCTGTTCAAAAGTCGTATAAAAAACCACTACGTCGTCTAAATACACTAAACAAGAGTACCACTTCAAGCCACATAAAACTGTGTCCATCATTCGTTTGTTTAGTGTATTTAGACGACGTAGTGGTTCTTTCTACGACTTTTGAACAGCACATTGAGCGGCTTGAGGCGGTTCTTCTGGCTATTCGCACAGCTGGCCTCTCATATATATATATATATATATATATATATATATATATATATATATATATATATATATATATATATATATATATAGAAAAAGGAGTAATTCACACACAACGAACGTTTCAGCACAGTTTAGTCCGACGTTTCGACCGTGGGACCGGCCTTCGTCTGGGAATACAGGGCATAAAAATCGCGCGCTTATATATGTCAATATTCGAGACCCCCCCAAAAAAACACACATGCTCTTGTGTAACGAACAAGGCTCATCTGTATCAGCACAAAAACGGTTTTCAGTGATCAAAAATATATATCTATACAGCACTGTGTGATGTCACCATTTGTAAGTCATTGGCAGCTGATACGGCTTTGCGGGATACACGTGTGCATCGCGACATTACGGATGTCAAAGCTCTTTTCTTACAAAAATGGTTCGCGTGTAAAATATACGCGTTGCCGATGATAAATAATTCTATTATATATATATAAGAATCGCTTTTTCTGTATACATTATCAGCACAGCGCACTCTCTGATAAAGAAGCAGACTAGCGTACACTTGTTATATTGTTGACCAATAAGCTTACGTGGAAGGAAGACACGTCAATGTGCCTGCATCCTCATTGATACCATCTGCTACAGTATTGAACTTGAATATCAGGTATGATTCCCGGAGTTCGCGATCATGGTTTGAGCGGAAACCAGATTCAAGAATGGTCGCTTTCATTTGATCGAAAGAGTGGCCCGGCATGCGAACGTGTCGTGATAGCGGTAGATGAGGGAATATATTTACATGGGATTTGTGGTTATTAAAGCGTATTCTGAATGGAGTTTCAGTGTGACCAATATATTGTTTCAAACAGGCACTACATTCCAACATGTACACGGCATTATAAGTGTCGCAGTCGAAGCTACCACGAATCTTTAATTTAAAGTCCGAAGACGTGCTCGCGGCGTTTTGCGTGGTTTGCATGTGCACACACACTTTGCACCGTGGTTTGTTACAAGGTGCACAGCCACTCTCTTTACGGGTACCAATTTTAGATGACGTTAACATGTCGTGAAGGTTTTTTGACCGTCGGTAAACAACACGAGGCGGAACAGAAAAAATTTTTTTGAGATTATCACTTTCGGTTAAGATGTTGTGGTGCCGTTTCAATATAGCAGATACCTTAGGAGCTGATGATGAAAATGTCAGAACAAGGTTAGTTTGAGCAGAGCTATCGTTCCCGTCCTTTCCTTTCAGAATCTCGGTGCGGTTGAGTTGGTCAGCTCGAGTTATGGCATCGTCTATTAGTTTTTCCGGGTATTTTCTTTTTACTAGAGAACTTTTGAGCCTATTACAATTTTCAATGAAATCTGTACGGTCAGAGCACAACCGTTTAAAGCGGTGAGCCTGGCTATAGGGAATTCCTGTTTTGCAATGCCGGGGGTGGCCGCTCTGAAAATGCAGGAGTTGATGTCGGTCAGTGGGCTTGCGGAACAGCTTCGTAGCAAGTTGTCCTTCGGAAATGGTGACTGTGACATCGAGAAAATTTACAGAAGTGCGCGAAAATTGGTGCGAGAACTTAATAGACGGATGGAAATTATTAAACTTTTGAATGAAACCAAGCAGACTTGCTTCATCATGTGTCCAGACAAGAAAAATATCGTCAATGAAGCGCCTATAGTAGAGAGGTTGAAGCATGTTTTTACCTAAAAATTCGCATTCCAGAATGCCCATAAAAATGTTGGCGTAGTTAGGGCCTACCTTCGTACCCATTGAGGTGCCGTTGGCTTGTACATAGTGAATGTTGTTAAACTCAAAATTGTTTAATTCAAGGATAAGTTTCAAAAGAGTACCAAGCGCTTCTTTATCAATAGGTTTATCTAAAGGGGAACTTTCATAGGCCTTTATTACTGCAGAAATACCATCTTGATGCGGTATGTTGGTGTATAGTGATGCTACGTCCAGCGTTACTAACATTGAACCAGATGGAACATGAAAATCTACAATTTCTTGAAGGAAATGGTTGGTGTCTTTGATGAATGACGGAAATGTGGCTGGAATCTTATTTATGAGGGAGTCAACGTAACGAGATAAATTTTCGGTAACGGTGCCGATTCCGGAAATGATGGGGCGGCCGGGATTATTCTGCTTGTGAATTTTAGGAAGCATATAAAATCTTCCCGCTACGGGACTGAGTGGTACCAAAGAGCGGACTGTCTTTTCATCTAATTTACCATGTTCTAGTAAAGACGTAAGTGCGTCCTTAAGCTTAGATTTAAATTCGCTGGTAGGATCGGAGGGCAAAGCTTTGTAAAAAGTGGCATCTGAAAGTTGCCTCTCGGCCTCGCTTATATAATCAACCGCGTTGAGAATTACAATGGCCCCCCCTTTATCGGCTGGTTTGATGACGATGTCATGGTTTGTCGACAACTGTTCGAGAGCAACCTTCTCTTTTTTGGACAAATTGTGGCGGTAAGGCGCAGTTTTCTTATAGGCAGCGAAAATGTCGCGTTGTACAGCGTTTATGTAAATGTCAAGACATCTGTCGCGATGTGGTGGGGGTGTCCATTGTTTATATGTCGGTAGTGCAGGTCTGGTTTCATTCGGGCTTCGGCGGTCATGATAGTATTCTCTCAGACGCAAATTACGGGAAAAGTTGTGTAGATCCTTCAGAAGTTGAAACTCGTTGAAGCCACCTGAAGCGGGGCAAAAGTTGAGGCCCTTTGACAGAGCACCCATTTGTTCGTTGGAAAGAACTATGTTTGAAAGGTTTACAACGCTGCTATCTATTTGAGAAGACTGGTCTTTCGAATCATTCGAATGTGTTGCGGCGCGTTTGGTCACCTCAAATTCGCGTTCGTGCGTACATAAACCATCACGTAGAAACTTCTTCTGTTTAGTTGTGTTTAACTTGTTCCTCTTACGTTCTTCATAGGCAATTAAACATTCAGACTCATGCACTGCTAGCTTATTTAACAGGCGAGCTTCTGTATGCTGAAGGTCTTGCGTGCAAGATTTATAATGGTCAATAATTATGGGTATGAGATCTAAGGACGCTTTACTTAACACTTCTTGCCATTTGGTTTTGTTAGAGGCCGAAAGTTCAGAAGTAGCTGGTTTAAATCTTATCTGTAAACCTTTCGGGACCACCGAAGCATTCAAGTAGCTCGTAAGTGAGAATACGTGTAGCTCGGAACGAACTCTTTTCTCAATAATTTTCCTAGCTTCTAAAAACTCTCGCGAAGGAAGACTTGAAACATTGCCTTTAAGCGCAGGCGCCTGCCGTCAGTCGGTGGCACTCCCTCGACCGGCGTTCCGGCGGGTAGGGTAGCGATGACCCGTGGTGGCGGGAGCCTCAGTTCGGTTTTGCCGAGTTGTGTCTTGGCTTGAAGAACCGGAGTAGTGTGTAGCACCCACAGGGGACGTTTGTTGGCGTCTCCTGGGGGACGTCGGTGTAGATCGTTCTGGGGGTTCGCAAGGTGGGCAGTCACGCCATGATGATGTAGTTCCTAGGAAACGTTTGCAGCAGAGTTCGCGAATGTGGCTGGCGATGATGGCAACACCTTCGAAGCTTAGATGAAGACCATCAGCTGCCAACACACGTGTCAGGGGCAGCCAGTGGAGACCATGATCGACGAAAAAAACTTTCTTGGAGCGCCTACAGTAGTTGTGCAGCAGTCGGTTGAAGTACGTGGCTTCCATATTGCACCGGTAAACAAATGAAAGGTTGCCGTTGCCATTACGGCGGTTAGGGCAGCGTGGAAGAACGAGTGTTGCGTAAATCCTTGAAATGTGAGGCTTGGCGTTCATAACGTGCTCCAGCAGGGATCGGTATCTTCCGAATGCTACAGCAGCACTTGTTGAAGCGATGTCGTTGGTACCAATGTGGAGAACGAGGGCGGTTGCGGATTCTGGCACAAAGTGAAGTAAAGACCGCACGTCGGAGATATGCGCACCCACTTGAGAGATGAAAGCGGGAGTCCCTCTTGAACATGGGTCGAAATGCTGGTGGACGTACTTGGTCTGAGAATCACCAATGACGACTGTAGAAATTTCTTCTTGGGGATACTTTAAAATGATGTGCTTTGACGTTGTCGTGACAAGAGCCATTGCGGGTAAGTAGAAGGGATTATAGGAAGTATCACGCAGGCTCTGATAGTATAGAAAAAGGAGTAATTCACACACAACGAACGTTTCAGCACAGTTTAGTCCGACGTTTCGACCGTGGGACCGGCCTTCGTCTGGGAATACAGGGCATAAAATCGCGCGCTTATATATGTCAATATTCGAGACCCCCCCAAAAAAACACACATGCTCTTGTGTAACGAACAAGGCTCATCTGTATCAGCACAAAAACGGTTTTCAGTGATCAAAAATATATATCTATACAGCACTGTGTGATGTCACCATTTGTAAGTCATTGGCAGCTGATACGGCTTTGCGGGATACACGTGTGCATCGCGACATTACGGATGTCAAAGCTCTTTTCTTACAAAAATGGTTCGCGTGTAAAATATACGCGTTGCCGATGATAAATAATTCTATTATATATATATAAGAATCGCTTTTTCTGTATACATTATCAGCACAGCGCACTCTCTGATAAAGAAGCAGACTAGCGTACACTTGTTATATTGTTGACCAATAAGCTTACGTGGAAGGAAGACACGTCAATGTGCCTGCATCCTCATTGATACCATCTGCTACAGTATTGAACTTGAATATCAGGTATTGATTCCCGGAGTTCGCGATCATGGTTTGAGCGGAAACCAGATTCAAGAATGGTCGCTTTCATTTGATCGAAAGAGTGGCCCGGCATGCGAACGTGTCGTGATAGCGGTAGATGAGGGAATATATTTACATGGGATTTGTGGTTATTAAAGCGTATTCTGAATGGAGTTTCAGTGTGACCAATATATTGTTTCAAACAGGCACTACATTCCAACATGTACACGGCATTATAAGTGTCGCAGTCGAAGCTACCACGAATCTTTAATTTAAAGTCCGAAGACGTGCTCGCGGCGTTTTGCGTGGTTTGCATGTGCACACACACTTTGCACCGTGGTTTGTTACAAGGTGCACAGCCACTCTCTTTACGGGTACCAATTTTAGATGACGTTAACATGTCGTGAAGGTTTTTTTGACCGTCGGTAAACAACACGAGGCGGAACAGAAAAAATTTTTTTGAGATTATCACTTTCGGTTAAGATGTTGTGGTGCCGTTTCAATATAGCAGATACCTTAGGAGCTGATGATGAAAATGTCAGAACAAGGTTAGTTTGAGCAGAGCTATCGTTCCCGTCCTTTCCTTTCAGAATCTCGGTGCGGTTGAGTTGGTCAGCTCGAGTTATGGCATCGTCTATTAGTTTTTCCGGGTATTTTCTTTTTTACTAGAGAACTTTTGAGCCTATTACAATTTTCAATGAAATCTGTACGGTCAGAGCACAACCGTTTAAAGCGGTGAGCCTGGCTATAGGGAATTCCTGTTTTGCAATGCCGGGGGTGGCCCCGCTCTGAAAATGCAGGAGTTGATGTCGGTCAGTGGGCTTGCGGAACAGCTTCGTAGCAAGTTGTCCTTCGGAAATGGTGACTGTGACATCGAGAAAATTTACAGAAGTGCGCGAAAATTGGTGCGAGAACTTAATAGACGGATGGAAATTATTAAACTTTTTGAATGAAACCAAGCAGACTTGCTTCATCATGTGTCCAGACAAGAAAAATATCGTCAATGAAGCGCCTATAGTAGAGAGGTTGAAGCATGTTATTACTAAAAATTTCGCATTCCAGAATGCCCATAAAATGTTGGCGTAGTTAGGGCCTACCTTCGTACCCCATTGAGGTGCCGTTGGCTTGTACATAGTTGAATGTTGTTAAACTCAAAATTGTTTAATTCAAGGATAAGTTTTCAAAAGAGTACCCAAGCGCTTCTTTATCAATACGGTTATCTAAAGGGGAACTTTCATAGGCCTTTATTACGCAGAAATACCATCTGATGCGGTATGTTGGTGTATAGTGATGCTACGTCCAGCGGTTACTAACATTGAACCAGATGGAACATGAAAATCTACAATTCTTGAAGGAATGGTTGGTGTCTTTGATGAATGACGGAAATGTGGCTGGAATCTTATTTATGAGGGAGTCACGTAACGAGATAAATTTTTCGGGTAACGGTGCCGATTCCGGAAATGTGGGGCGGCCGGGATTATTCTGCTTCGTGAATTTTAGGAAGCATATAAAATCTTCCCGCTACGGGACTGAGTGGTACCAAGAGCGGAACTGTCTTTTAATCTAATTTACCATGTTCTAGTAAAGACGTCTAAGGTGCGTCCTTAAGCTTAGATTAAATTCGCTGGTAGGATCGGAGGGCAAAGCTTTGTAAAAAGTGGGCATACTGAAAGTTGCCTCTCGGCCTCGCTTATATACTCAACCGCGTTGAGACTTACAATGGCCCCCCCTTTATCGGCTGGTTTGATGAGATGTCATGGTTTGTCGACAAACTGTTCGAGAGCAACCTTCTCTTTTTTGGACAAATTGTGGCGGTAAGGCCGCCAGTTTTCTTATAGGCAGCGAAAATGTCGCGTTTGTACAGCGTTTATGTAAATGTCAAGACATCTGTCGCGATGTGGTGGGGGTTGTCCATGTTTATATGCGGTTAGTGCAGGTCTGGTTTCATTCGGGCTTCGGCGGTCATGATAGTATTCTCTCCGACGCAAATACGGGAAAGTTGTGTAGATCCTTCAGAAGTTGAAACTCGTTGATTGAAGCCACCTGAAGCGGGGCAAAAGTTGAGGCCCTTTGACAGAGCACCCATTTGTTCGTTGGAAAGAACTATGTTTGAAAGGTTTACAACGCTGCTATCTATTTGAGAAGACTGGTCTTTCGAATCATTCGAATGTGTTGCGGCGCCGTTTGGTCACCTCAAATTCGCGTTCGTGCGTACATAAACAATCACGTAGAAACTTCTTCTGTTTTAGTTGTGTTTAACTGTCATCTTACGTTCTTCCTAGGCAATTAAACATTCAGGGACTCATGCACTGCTAGCTTATTTAACAGGCGAGCTTCTGTATGCTGAAGGTCTTGAGTGCAAGATTTATAATGGTCAATAATTATGGGTATGAGATCTAAGGACGCTTTACTTAACACTTCTTGCCATTTGGTTTTGTTAGAGCCGAACCGAAAGTTCAGAAGTAGCTGGTTGTAAATCTTATCTGTAAACCTTTCGGGACACCCGAAGCATTCAAGTAGCTCGTAAGTGAGAATACGTGTAGCTTCGGAACGAAACTCTTTTCTCAATAATTTTCCTAGCTTCTAAAAACTCTCGCGAAGGAAGACTTGAAACATTGCCTTTAAGCGCAGGCGCCTGCCGTCAGTCGGTGGCACTCCCTCGACCGGCGTTCCGGCGGGTAGGGTAGCGATGACCCGTGGTGGCGGGAGCCTCAGTTCGGTTTTGCCGAGTTGTGTCTTGGCTTGAAGAACCGGAGTAGTTGTGTGTAGCACCCACAGGGGACGTTTGTTGGCGTCTCCTGGGGACGTCGGTTGCTGTAGATCGTTCTGGGGGTTCGCAAGGTGGGCAGTCACGCCATGATGATGTAGTTCCTAGGAAACGTTTGCAGCAGAGTTCGCGAATGTGGCTGGCGATGATGGCAACACCTTCGAAGCTTAGATGAAGACCATCAGCTGCCAACACACGTGTCAGGGGCAGCCAGTGGAGACCATGATCGACGAAAAAAACTTTCTTGGAGCGCCTACAGTAGTTGTGCAGCAGTCGGTTGAAGTACGTGGCTTCCATATTGCACCGGTAAACAAATGAAGGTTGCCGTTGCCATTACGGCGGTTAGGGCAGCGTGGAAGAACGAGGTTGCGTAAATCCTTGAAATGTGAGGCTTGGCGTTCATAACGTGTTCCAGCAGGGATCGGTATCTTCCGAATGCTACAGCAGCACTTGTTGAAGCGATGTCGTTGGTACCAATGTGGAGAACGAGGGCGGTTGCGGATTCTGGCACAAAGTGAAGTAAAGACCGCACGTCGGAGATATGCGCACCCACTTGAGAGATGAAAGCGGGAGTCCCTCTTGAACATGGGTCGAAATGCTGGTGGACGTACTTGGTCTGAGAATCACCAATGACGACTGTAGAAATTTCTTCTTGGGGATACTTTAAAATGATATGTGCTTTGACGTTTGTCGTGACAAGAGCCATTGCGGGTAAGTAGAAGGGATTATAGGAAGTATCACGCAGGCTCTGATAGTATAGAAAGGAGTAATTCACACACAACGAACGTTTCAGCACAGTTTAGTCCGACGTTTCGACCGTGGGACCGGCTTCGTCTGGGAATACAGGGCA